>JAJMDF010000230.1:0-95673 GCA_030573475.1 Hanseniaspora thailandica (nom. inval.) | reverse complement strand
CAGGTTCATCAGTGGAGTTGTTCTTGTCAATTATGTCCTTGATCAAAGCTTGTTCAGCAGCTGACTTGCCTTCGTCATCTTCACCTTCCTTGGTGTCCTTGGATTCAACTTCTTCAGCCTTTCTCTTAGAACCAGCCTTCTTATCCTTCTTGGCCTTGGTTTGGTCAGCAACCTTAACAGCAGCGTCTATAACATCAACGACGTTTGTTGATTGTAATTCAGCGTCGATGTTGGCGTCTTCAGTAGTCTTCTCGGTCATTGTTTGTTTGAATGTATTTTCGTGTTTTGTTTACTTCTTTGGGTATTCTGCAGTAATTTTTTTTTTTTAATCAAATTTGAAAACGTGATTAAGGTTGTTTATATTAAGGATTTTTAAGCTATGAAAATGATAAACAACAAAAGTGTTCAAATTGACCATGTGATTCAGCGTTTTCTCAACCAAATGAAAAAAAAACACACTTAAAAAAAAAACGTGATTTTGTCCCAAAAAAAAAAAAGAAAAGAAAACATATTCAATCATTTGTTTTTACCTAATTAGGCAAAAATATACGTTTATTCAAAAAAGTTACTACATTCACACACGTGCTGAACTACTAGTTTACATTTAATTACTTAACATCAATTTACTAAACCAATTTAACTATTATTTCAAACTTTATGAAAGCTTTTAAATCTAATTGTAAACTTAATTGTTAAATTAATCAACTATATAATCTCTTCTAGTAACCATGTGTTGTTCAACAACTCTATACTATTAGGTCTTCTTTGGAAATCCAGCACCAAACACTTTGACAAGAATACTCTACCCTTGTTCGACAAGTCAGTTATCTTATTGTGCTTGTATCTACTAGCATGCAGTTTCTTTTCACTTTCGAACTCAGCTTGGGATGGCAATTTAGGCACAACATTGGTACCAATCTTGAATAGAGCTTGCATTTGGGAGTACTCTGGGAACGGATGCTTAGCAGTACACATTTCTATAATCACACAACCTATAGACCAAATGTCGGCTTTTGATGTGATAGTGATTTGCTTTACAACTTCAGGCGCCATCCAATAAACAGAACCTTGTAAAGAGGCTTTACGTTCATTATCCTCATTCTCATCTTGGTTTTTCTTCATCCATTGATTTCTAACTTTTGTTGAAAGTTTAGTAGAAATACCAAAATCAGTGATCTTGACTATACCTTGTGTATCAATAAGGATATTGGCACCCTTGATGTCTCTATGAATAACATTCTTTCTGTGTAAGTATGAAATACCTACTAATATTTGTTTAACAAATGATCTAATCAATGATTCCTCCAATGGCCCATATGATGACAACATTTGTGAAATGGAACCACCTGGAACATACTCCAAGAAAATGTTCAAGAATCCATCCTCATTAGATGAACCTATGTATTCCACAATATTCTCATGTTTCAAAGCTTGCAACAATTCGATTTCCTTACTCAATGCCTCAACCATTTTAACTCCAATCTTCTTCTTATCATTATTCTTCTTCTGTTTCTCTTCATCGACTTCATCCCCTTCTTCTTCACCTTGATTGTCCTGTTCTGGTAAATCTTGAATGTATGGAACTTGTTTAACAGCCATCAACGTACCATTCTTGCTGTTTAAACCTAAAAAGACATTCCCATAACTACCAGCACCCAATTTTGATCCCTTGATCCAATTTCCGGCAATGTCAACATCATTCACTTCTTCGGGGTATTGTTCAAGTTCATCATCGTCTATACCTGTTAAGGATGCACATAAAGATTGACGTGATAAAGTGCTGTTTTTGTCGAAATCTGGATCTTTCAGAATCTCCTTTTCAAGTTTCTCCGATTCGTTCAAGAATATCGAACCAATGTTTTGTAAGTTTTTCTTCTGGCCATTGTAATCTCTTGGGTTGTGCAATGATTTTTGATAGGATTGTTTCAAGGACGTGATCATGGTGGATTTCAACTTTGTTTGAGAAGTTTTAGGGAAGTATGATTTTAAGTTGTTAGAAATGAAGTTTTGGGCAGGTCTTTGGTTAACATCACTTAATGGAGATTTGATCATGTCTCGGCTGTTCTCCTCTATTATGTGTAAATATGTTTTCATCATCTTCATTAAGTCCTTGTTGCTAATGTTGGTGTTTTCAAGTTCACTTATGGAAGACATGATCTTCTTGCATCTCCAAATAGCTGTTTTGGAAGGTGTCTCCCACTTAGGTACATATATCAATCTCTTTCTCAAAAATTTATCAGATGAGTGAGATATAGTGACTAGCTCAACGTCATATAGTAAGATTAGTTTGAATTCCAAATCGTTGGTATTTGTTTCTAAATAGAATACATCAAATTGATTTGTATCCATTGGATATTTATACTTCTCCTGGTCTATATTCTTGAGAAGCTGTAACTTGATAGAATCAGCTGTAAAGCAACCTTGTATGTTTATAGTATTAACAGATCCATCATTCAAGATAAAGTTAATAGTAGTTTTATCTGTAAGGTGATAATCAACAAATTTATTGGCAAATGAATCTGAAATTTCCTTTATCAATGCATCCTTTTCATCTTGAGGCTTTTTCTCAAACTTCTTCATCTCATTGAGAAGCAAGATTCTATCACCAATCTTGTTGATACCTATAAGCTTTAACACTTCTTTGTCTATGTATGGGAACTTATCCTTGGTGATTTGATTTAAATAATCGGTGTCTTCATCTTCAACTACGATGTTCAGAGAGCTTACTAGATCACCCAAATGATTAACTTCTTCTGTCATTTTTGGGTATTAATTTGATTAGTTGTTTTTTGGTATCTAAAATATAGATAAACTGTTATTTTGGTTTCTTGTAGATATGAATTAAATTTGAAACTTAAAGAAGGTTTCATCTAGAGTTTGACAAAAATCATCAAAGCTAAAAATATCTTTACGTGTGGGATTTTTCCCATATCAGGGTTTAATTAAAACGCTACACAATTTTAATTCTTATATCCGAATTTGATATCTAAATCAAGCGCGTCACCTTTTTTTCTTTGGATTTTCTTCAAATAATTTTCAATTATTTTTCCAAAATGTTACTTCACACAACTTTACAAATTAGCATCATTAATTGTTGATAATAAGCTCGAAACCAAATCACTTATAGACAATTATTAGTATTATTTAATAATAGCTTTGTAACAGTACAAATTGGATTGGGGAAAAATAATATATGTCAACCGAAACTGAAAAAAGTAGTATCACCAACGATGTTCTTCCTGAACAAATAGATGAAGACGTAAGTCTTATACAAGAAGAAAATCCCGAGCCAACCATTGAACAAACCAACAAAACTGAAAATATAGAAACAGAGAAAATGTCTCCTGAACAAGAAATCCATTTCCTTCACACATCATTACTCCAAGCATCCATGATTGCTGACAAATACAGCTTCACCCCCAAAATAGCCATCACAACTTCCGGATCTGGAATAAACTCACTATCACTAACCAAACATTACAAGTACTTGTTTCTTGGTGGTGATGATGGGTTTTTACGTAAATACAATTTCATCAAGAGTTTGAAGGGGGAAACCCCCTTGACCATCCAACAGAAACATTTCGTCGTTGATGGGGTGATGAACAATGGATACATTTCCTCCTACACGCCGAATGAAATACTTCAAAAGAAATCAGAAATCAAATTCCCAAGTCAAACTAACCTCGAAGAGTATTATCCTACAAAAAGTAAGGTTTTGGGAATGGATGTCCATAGTGAATGTGATTTTGCTCTTGTTGGGCAAGAAAATGGAGATGTTTTGTTGCAAGGGTGTAGATACAAAGAAGGGAAGTTGTATCATCTTTTTAAAGAGAAGGATAATGTTGGAATGAACAATTTTATAAAGTTGAATGAAAATGAGGATTGCTTTTATTCTGTGGGCTTTTTTGATAAAAGACTGAGAAAATATGATTTGAATACAGGTGATTTGATTATGAATACAGTGATTGGGGATTCTCAATTGAGCAGTGTGGAGTTCAGACCGTTGCATGGGGATGCTATCAGTACGAACTCACACGAAAGTGATATAGACATGTTGTTTGAGGATGAGGATGAAGAAAATGAAGAAAAGTTGGAAAAGGGTGATAGAAAGATTTACGACGACTACATAAACAAAACGAATTTGAGAATGAACTTTGATGAAAATATTGTGCTTACTTCTCAATTGAACGGAAAGTCATTTATTTATGACACGAGAGTGAATACTAGCGCCACTGTAAACCAACCGATTATATCTCTGGAGAGAGGTGAAGACACCCCTCCATGGTCACTCAGTGCATGTTGGGACTATACAGGAAACAAAGTATTTATTGGTAGAAGAAATGCAAGCTTTGAGATGTTCGATATAAGAAATCCTTCTGTTCCAGAAAAGATTGTCAAACTACCCAAGAAATCCGGTGAAGTGACGTGTGTGAAGGCAATGCCAAACAGTAAACAAGTGATTTGTGGATCCATTGATAATATAAGAGTATACGACCTTGAACAGGATAAATTTAATATTATTCCTGGTCATCATGGTGGGTATATTTCAAATATTGTCATAGATCCAACGTCAAGATTCATGTTCACTACATCTGGAAATAGAGGTGTTTTGAACAATCAAAATTATTCAACTGATTTGACATTTGTTTATAACATAGATAATCAATAATGAGAATGCAGCGGTATATATTTGAGGTTAAATAAGCCTATTTCAATTTTCTCTGAGTGTAATAACTTATTAGTCTGTGAATGTTGTTTATTGTTAAGACTGTTCCTGCAAAAGTATATGGACTGGTGATATCAGGTTTCATTTTTCTTAACATAACCAGGTTTACTGCTACAAGTAAAGTGTTCTTTAGTATAGTCTTTTCAGTTTGGAAGTTGAAATTAATTAATAAACCTTTGTTTTCAAAAGAGTATTTGAAAATATTTTGAATCTTTGCAGTATTCATATCGGTAATTGATTCATCCAAAAGTTTGTCAAGTAGTTCGGGTTTCATGATATCAAGTTCATCTGTGATCAATGTGTTTATGAGAGATTGGATAACTAGTGGATCATTGCCTGTTTCAGCATCTGTCAATATTTTTTCTTCTATGTTGGTCTTGAAGTTAGCCACAAGTTTTGCATAGAAAACTAACACAAATGTTATATTCTTAGCTTCCAGCAAATGTGTTATAATTTTTAGTTTGATTGGAATGTTTTGCAAACTGGTGTTATGTGTGAATAATGTCATAACATTTGCAATGGAACCATAGAACGGCTTGTTCTTGAATATTTGATAATTATAAACGTTATACTTTTTCAGGATTTTAGGTATAAACTTTAGGTATATCATGGCATTATTCAAATCTTTAGTCATAAAATCTTTTAAATAATTTTTGGAAAATGCAACGATGTATGATAACAACTTCAATTTATCACAATGTTTGAATTGAACCCTTTCATTCTCAATGTATGTAAATTGATAGATAAAAAACGCCACCAGATCATGATAACCTTGGTAATAAAACCACTCTGAGTTTAATTCCAAAGATGATACTATCAATTCTTTAAGTAACTTCTTGTATAAAACCTTATCATCTGAGTTTTCTATAAAGTTGAAAGATCTTTCAACATCCATTTCAACTTGTTTAAGAGTTTGTGAAGAAAGAGTTATCTTTAAACCATTATCAATTTCTATATCCACACTAAGCCTATCAAGTAGTTGCTTTAATTTCTTGAAGTCATCTTCAGCTGATCTGTTCATTCCACCTACCATTATGCTATCAGCAATATCTTCTGGTGTGTTATGTTTTGGTGTTTATTTTCATGACAATCACAACTTTATCGCCGACAATTGGTCATGTGCCGTCCAACGTCTTTTTTCTTGGAGTAAACCCCACTGACATGTCCCAAAAAGGTAATTTTGATGGTTTAATTAATGGATTTTTCAGTCATTTTTTTAAAAAAAGAAGAGCCAAATCTTGCTATTGTCCAAGATGCTCATAAAGTTTAAGATTAAACGTCCCATTTAATCAGATTGTTTTTTTTTCTATCTTAGAGATCTATATAATGAAACAGTTCTGAGACAAATTATTGAGAATTGTTATTCAATTGCTTTAAAGTTGATTAGAATTGACAAAATTTTGAAGAAACCAAAGCATTACCCAAATACTATCAATTTTTAAATGAGCTCATCAGGCCTTGCTGAACAATTAGTTCCAGATTACTTCAATTCTACATTCAACCCATCAGACATCGTCTTGACTTACGAAAGTGCGTTTTCTTTGCAAACCACTATCACATTCGGTCAATTACAACAATGGGTTGAAAGTAAGCTTAAATATGCCATCATTTACGGTACCAGAATTGGTGCTGCTGGTGTTGCTTTATTAATCTTATTGATTGTCACCAAGAACAAAAAATCCCCAATTTTTGTCATTAACATTTTCTCATTGCTATTCTTAATCTTACACTCTGGTGTTTACTTAAAGTACTTAAAATCCAACTATTCATCCATCACTTACTCCTTCACATACTTTGAACAAATTGTCAAGAGATCTGATATTTACACATCTGGTGCTGCCAACATGTTAGAAGTCTTTTTGATTTTCTTTGTTGAATTATCATTGGTCTACCAAGTTTATACTATTTTCAAGAGTACTAGTAACAAGAGGTTAGGTCAAATATGGATCACTTTATCCACAGGTATTGGTCTAGCCACTGTTGGATTATACTTTGCCTCTGCCATCAAGACTATGAAGGCTGTTTACAACAACAGTGAGTATTCTGGTGATACCAAGATTTACAATGCTGCTATTATCTGTTTAGCTTCTTCCATCAACTTCATGACTTTGTTATTAGTCTACAAGTTAGCTCATGCCATTAAGTCTAGAAGATTCTTAGGTTTGAAGCAATTTGACAGTTTTCACATTTTATTGATCATGTCATCCCAATCTTTGATTATCCCTTCTATTCTTTACATTTTGGCATACGGTTTACCAGCTAGAGACGGTACTCAATCATTACAAGCCATTGCTACTTTGATTGTTGTTTTATCTCTTCCATTATCTTCTATGTGGGCTGGTGCCTCCAACTCTCACACAACAATCAATACTATGAATCCAAACTTCACCAATGCATCCCAATATGATCAACAATCTTTCTACTCCCAAGGATTAAGCTCTGCTATCCAATCTAGAAGAAACAACGGTAGTAAGAGAGTAGGATTTGAACAATTTGATGATGTTATGATTGATAAGGATTTAGCTGAATATGACCAAGAGTATTTCAAACAACAAATCGAAACACCAATTGATGTTGCCAAAAACCCAGCCTTGAACTCAGCTGTACCAACTGAAGACCATAAAGATGATTTCTCAGACTTGGTCATGGGTCACGAAGATGATTCCACTTCTGACCAAATTTTACATACCACCACCATCTCCAAGAATGAAGATTAAGAACAATAGAATAAATAAGAATGAAATAAAACTTTGATACCCTTCTATATAATAAATTAATATACCCTGTTCGTTATTCACACAATTCATAATTGTATTTTTCTATTAGTTATGACAACAACTTGTAAAATAGATTTTATCGGTTAGTTTTGGAGCAACATCATGATCAATGAACAAGACAACAAATTGAAGAGATGATAAATGAAGTAAGTATTTCTTACACCAAAGAAGAAACTGAAGAAAATCAGGTATACTCCAGTGACTGTTGCGACTCTGGAAAAGATACTCTTTTCTCTACTGATCATTAAACCAGATTGCAAACCAAATTCTAGTCCTATAATTGGAAGAACTGCAAGGAAGTTGTGATGGGATCTAAAGGGGGTTTTCCAATTGACTGCAAAGTTGTGGAAAAAAACTACAATGATTGGAACACAGATGGGTACGATCAACAACATCACTAAAAGAATACTCTTGTTGAGTTCCACTCTTGGTGATTTTGATGATTCAGTGAAGAACAACTTTATGGTGTAAAGAATGTGTGAGATTGTCAAGACTGCATAAATCAAGTTGTATGGAACGTAGAAGACCACAGCGGCAATCATTAAACCCAATTTGATGACTCTACTGAATGTGATCAAGCTCTTGAAAACTTGCATTTTGTTTTGTTGTTTCTCCAAAGGTTTTTCTTTCATGGAAGTATAGTCACCTTTAGAAGTTCCTCTTAGTTTGGTTACTATCAGTTCAATGGCATTAATCAATCCACTAACAATCATCACAGTTGATAGTGAGAGCAATAAGATTATGTAGTCAATGAATAAAACATCTAAACTCACTCCTTTATTCCCCATGAACTCATTCTTTTGATGGTGGGAGTATGCTCTATTAAACAAGTTATCATTCACTTTTATACAATCCATCCAGTTTTCTAAGATGTATCTACAGCCAGGAATAATGGCTAATCCTTCTATAAACAAACATCCCCAAAAACCATAGAAAACAACGTAATTCATCAATTTGTAAGAAGCAATTGATAAACTTGGATATTCACCTGTTTCAACATACTTTCTTGATTGATATAAGAAAATGATTGTGGCTAGACCAACTGGGATGGAGGCAAATGCTAAACGGTAAGTCTTGATGAGTAGTTTGAATGTTAAGCCAAAATCAATGGATAGAGACATTGATTTAATGACATGGTTAGTGTTGTCTAACTTCAAATGAAGATTAGTGTTAGCAATTTTATGTGAAGATCTGGTAGGTATGAATGGCGGGTTGCTAGCAGAAGTTAGTGATATGTGATTGGATGATAAAGTTTGTAGTGGGTACCACTTGGTTTCATAAGGCTGATACAATGATTGTTTGATGTAAGAACCTAATGTGATCTTATTCTTGTTAGTCTTTACAGAAAGTTTCAAAGCTAAAGTTGAAGTCAACTTTGAAACTAAGTTAAATTGCTGAACGTTAATGTTGGTGTTAATCTTTAAATGTTGACCGAATAACAACTTCAAAAATGAGAGCTTGACGTTTTTATTAGTGACAAATCTGTTTATGAAGACATTGTTATTTTCATCATCTGCTTTAACCAACACATTCAACGTTTTGAACTTCATCAAAGTCGAGTTTTCAATTTCAAAGTTTTCAAAGATTTTATTTTCACCAGCTGCATCTTCTGGGATTTTCTTGAAAAGATAATTCAAGAATGTACATTCATCTTTTTCATCACATAGGAACAAATCAACAGTTGATAAAGTAGCTTGATCAATCTTAATATCCAATTTTGAATTTTCATTGTGATCAAATGTTCTTAAATCAATATTGTAGAGCCCTTTTTTAGTAAAAGACTGTTTTAATATGGCATCACCTGTGAATTTCAAATTGGACTTGAAATTGGCCATCTTTGGATCAATTTCGTATTCCACTGTCATATTACTATTTATTTTATGATTCTCATATTCATCATTATCCAAATAAATACTTCTGAAGAAGTTCATTCTATTTTTCAGATCAATAGTTTTAGTACTTGAGCTTTTATCCACTATACTCAAAATACTTTTTGCAACAACCTTTCTCAACTGGTCACACCATACAACAGCCAAGTGATCTATAGTTGTCCAAACATTTTCAATTCCTGAAGAATAAACAGTGAACCCATTATGCATTGGATTTTCCGAATTTAATAACGGTTCCACTAGTGTATAATCCGAAGGCAGGACATCATCCGCAATACCACCTGTTATAGAGATCAACGAAACATTATTATAATAAAAACTTTCTTCATCATTCATCTCCTTAATCCAGAAATCATTGATCATCTTATAAACTTTCAACAACTCCCCATCAAACGTCAACGGAGAAGTCCCATGTGGCGACGACAACGTAATAATCGTGTTCACCGATTGTGGGATATAATTCTTCAATATGGGAATGGTACGACTAACTATCCCACCCATGGAATGACCCACTATGATCACAGATTCCGGCAATGGACCATATTCCTTAGAATTCTTCAATGCCCTGTTTTGTCTATACAACCCCAAAATGTAATCAATGCAATCATTAACAAACTCAGCTTGGTCTAACATGGTTTGGCCGTGGAAGGCTGTGAAATCTTCATTAAAATCAAGTGTGAAAAAATCTATGTTTTTGTATCGAGCTTTCTCATCTTCAACATCAAAAAACAGGGTGTATAAAGATCTCTTTGTCGTGTTAAAAGATGTTTCGTATTGCATGTACTCATACTCCTTGTTTATGCTCTTGAAGTTCAAATAATCTTTTTCATGGAAGTAATTGGAGAGTTGGGCTGCTATTGATCTTCCCTGTTTGTAAGAGCCTGCGTTTCCTGGAATGAATAAAACAGGGATCCCATCGATTTGTATTTCGTCGTTGGAATCCATCGGGTCCTTATCTAGACCTTGCTCCCTGTATAAATATAAATGATACTTATCGGCAAACCTTGTTTCCTTATGACTGTTTATACCATTAAGTTTGGCGTAGGAGGGATACATGTAAATAGCATCACAGTTCTGTTTATCAGCATTCTCAAAGTTTATGAATAGGAAGGCGTATAGTAGGTACAAGAAGAGTGATACAAGTATGACCAATGGTGCTTTTGACTCATGTTTTAGTGAAACATTGGAAAGTCTCAGTCTTCTCAATGAACGAGTTATAAAACTGATATGAAACCTCATATCAATAGGTCTTAAAGTGTTGTTGTTGGTGTTTGGTTTGTGAGTGCTATTTAAAGGGTTTGAAAGTTCTTCAAGTTTCAGAAGAATTTGTTTTTTTTCCTCAAATCGGTTGTGGAGGTTTGGTAGATGAAACACGTGACCTCATCACATTTGGAAAAGATCAATAAAGTGATCACAAGATATGTAAGACTATAAACTTTGGGTTTCAAGCTGATGTAGTCTACATATTTATGTATACTGACAAGCACCAACCATCTTTATATGAAAAAAATATTTTTAGTAAATATCAAAACTTAATTATCAAATCACTATCAACGAAGTATAAAAATTTCAAATGTTTGTATAAAAAGAGTTCAATATATACAACTCCAATCACGAAGTCTCTTGCTTCTTATTTCTATTTACAGAAGCACTCGACTGCTTATCATTGTTTTTCTTTGTAGTTTTTGTTTTCTTTTTAGCATTGTTGTTCGTAGTTTCATCATTGTCATTATCATTAGCAGGCGTACCTCCATTGCTGGATGTCTTTTGTAGCGCCTTTTGTTTCATTTGCAGCTGTAGCATTTGTTTTTGTTTCTTCTTCATCTGTTCAACAAATCTTTGTCTCTTGATTTGATCCTTCTTCACCTTGGTTACTAAATCTCTTCTGTATTGATGTTGAGTTTCCTTCATCTTATCATGGGACTTTGTTCCAAGCATGGTGCTGAATCTTACAACTTGAGTGTCCTTGGAAATGTTGTTCAGTATGGAAGATGATTCTAATAAAGTTGGTGCGTGGATATAATGATCAATGTCAAATTTCCATCTATCTGTCATTCTCAAATAACTATCCTTTTGAGATTCATAAACATCAATGACTTCATTGATTTGGATGTCGTTGTTGTTGACAACAGGCACCAATGCATTCTCTTGCTTTTCAATCTCATTGAAGTCAAAGAACTCATCCAATACATCAGTGGCTTTGTTTTCTACTTGATCCATGTGATTGTATTGCTTATCAATGAAAGTTTCTCCAAATCTGTTGATTCTCTTTCTGTTCAAAAATGGAAGTTCCTTGGTATACTGCTTGTCAAATGATCCACTTCTTCCAGGTTGTTCTTTTAAAGAGTTAGGTTTCATTGCAGAATCTAGTTGATAAGTTTCTGGCATTATGTAATCGTCATAGTTATCGACTTTAACATTCTTAGTTTCATTTTCCTTCAAGAAATCATCCAAGTCATTATCAAATAAGGTGATAGATGAATCGTTTCTGGTCTTGGAACCACTTTTCATAATTTCACCATCAGTAGTGATGACTTTAACATTACTCTTGATAGCATCCTTGTTGTAGTAACGAGATAGTTCTGGTGTGTAGGATTTACCAACGTTAGGGTCCTTGGTAAAATCAAAAATTGGGTTATAACTCAAGTTGAAGATATCAAAATCAGTAGTTGACAAACTTGAAGAAATAGCAGGACATCCAAATTCATTCAACATACCAGATGGAATGTTGAAATCAAAGCTAGGGTTCATTGTGCTGTTAGTGAAGTTGACAAACTTGTTGTTGCTGTCTTCCAAAAATCTCTTTTGCATGGCATCCTCAAAAAACTTCTTGTTTTGGTGTTGTTTGGCATTCAACAAAGTATCAACATTTCTTAATTCATGTTCCGGAATGGTATTGTTTCTAGCTTCTGTGTAAACAGAACTCTTCATTCTTTGTTGCTGTAGCAATTGTTGCTGAGACAAGCTTCCAGCAGCCAATGAATTTGGATCCAAATCTTTGAGTATTTTGGACTTTTTGTCAGTGACATAAGAACTTCCAGGACCAACAGAACCCTTTCCAGTTTTTCTCTTTTTGTTTTGTTTTTCTTCTTCAGCTTTGAGTTGTCTTTTCTTTGCTCTTTCTTGTTGATTTCTCTTCTTAAAGGCTTGTGCTTGTAGTTGTTTCTTCTCAATCTTCAACTTCAATTCTTCAATGTTGTGTTCCTTGACAAAGTTCATTTCTTCTAATTGTATGTTCAACATTTGTCTTAACTTGAAGTCAACACTTTCAACCAAGCTGTCGCTGGTCTTACCTGTACTATTTACATACAGTTTCTTCTTAGTTTGGCCATTCAAATTGATTTCATCAATAATTATGTTCTTAGCTTGTTCAGGAGTCAGCTTGACACCTTGTTTTCTCATAGCCTTTCTTTGTAAGTATATTTTTTCCCAAGACTCAGTAATCTCGTGTTTGATAACTTCTCTTTTGGTAACATCATTGATGATATCCTTTGTTCTCTTCAACTGTTCCAGTAAAATGTGTAATTTTTGAGAATTGATCTTATCCATCTTTCTAGTCTTTCTGACTTGTCTGATTTCTCTTCTTCTGAAACAGATGTATGGATCGTTGTCATTCTTCTCTCCGTTTTTTTCAAATCTTAAGTGTGGTCTTATAGTATCACCATTTCTTTCCAACTTTCTTCCTTTCCAATGGTCATATAGCTGATTACCATATTTCTTCCAAAGTCCAACAACTTCAATTTCCGATTCATATGAAAGTGTTTTATTTGTGGCATCAGATTCCCAAATTAATTTCAAGTATTTGGGTATGGCCAAGGATTGTATCAAGCTCTTCTTGAGGACAAAGTTGATACCCTTTTCCTCATTGGTAGTGGTGGAACAAAGATTAGATTTGATCAATGGGAAATGGTCTTTTAGTCTACTTTGAAAGATATTATTACATTCATCAAATTCTAAGATGGAATTAGGTTCAACAGTCAAGAATGGTTGATGTTCATTGACGATTTCTTCAAATATTTGACATATCAGTTCGAAATGATCTTCTGATATTTTGTCATCAAGTTTATTCTTTTTCAAAAATTCTTCATCAACTTCATCCATTAAATATTCTATACCATAACAATCTTCCAAAGTAGCAGTACTTATAATATAATGGTTTGGACTATCAAATGGTTTGATTTTCACTTTTTCATATTCTGACCAAACCTTGGAAGCATCAGGAGTAGGAATATATTCATGTTTCTTGTTGTTAGTATTCTGAAGAATTTTTTTTAAATGTTCTTCCTTTTCTTCATGTTTTTCAACACCAGTTTCAACAGAAAGAACATCTTTATGATCACCATTGACAGTTGGTTGTTCTATAATAGACTTTGGAGGTTGTTGTCCAAACTCTTTACCATATGAAGCATTCCATTGGATTGATGTCATAATATTCATCTTGGTATTGATAGCAACTTTTTTCTGTCTCATGGATCTACTACTGATAGATTCCGCCAGCAGAGTTTCATGTTGATCCTGAGTATTCTTGGTTGAAGCATTGTTTATTGGAGGTTGAGGAGGAGTAGGAGATGCTGCCTTTCTCCTTTTATTAGCAGCACTTCTCTGTTTTCTGGTAGCTGCCATTTATGTATGATTTTTTTTAAAAAAATTTTAAATTTTTTTTGAGGATATGAATTAGTTAAAGATATCGGATAAGTCGTTTGTAGAGCAGATCACGTTTTTGATTCTTCTTTTGGAGTGTGGAAAGAAAAACTCGACGAAAAACCTTTTAAGTCCGAGTGTGTCGAAAAAAATTTTTTTTGAGTTTAAGCAACAAAAAAATTTTTTTAAAGGTAGCAGTCAACAGAGGATTCTTGTGACTTGCTGTTAGGCACTTTGTAGTTGGTGATGTGTGCACTAGAAGTGTGTGTTGATGGAAAGGAACACAGTTATAACCACCGATGGAGTGTCTGGCTAGTTATCTTGATTGGTCCTTTAGATGAACTTACCCTGTTAACATAAACACAAACAACTTGCTGTCCTTCTTTTTTTTTGCCACCGAAGTCAGACAACAGGCGCAAAAAAAAAAAGAAATTAGAAAACAACACCTAAGCGCACACTATTTTTTTGCTAAAGGGTGGGAAAAAGTGCAGCATTTTACACAACAGCAAAATTTTTTTCTCTCCCGTTTACCTTCTGTTTAGGGCGATAAAATTCTTTGGATATTCTTATTATATCCGTTTTTGGATATTGTCAACTAAGTTACCCCGTTTTTAATATATTTTTTTATCCTAATTTGGACAAAACGCGGCTATTGTCGGATATAATTGAAATAAGAAATAACAACTTTTTAAATAGATTTCCTGAATAGGAAATGCAAGGTGTAAACATCAATTATACGCATAGTTGGCATTGAACAAACAATTTCATGCTTTGTGGTGTCTTTATTCCTAGCCAAATAGAACAAAAGTTGTCACCCAAAAAATATTGCTTGTCTTGATTTTTCCAGTTTGTTTGTTGTGCTAATTTTTTTGGTGAAGAAAAAAAAAAATTTGTCATGATTTTTCTTCTTGGTTAAGTGCTCCTAGTCTTCGTTATTTGTAATTGCTCATGCTTTTACCTGTTTTTAATTAATTAAGCGATTGTCATTTGTATAGAATACATTGTTCTTTTGAAATAATTAAAAGATTTAAGGACTTCTAAAGCTAAACCTAAACAACTTTATCAATCCAAATAATACCATTTCATAACATCATCCTGTACATATAAATAAACAAAAAAAATGGATAATGAAATTCAAACCTTTACTGAGTTGATGGAAAAAAGACAAAAAGATGGAGTTATAGAAAACATTAATGAAATCACTAAAACTAATGACGATACTAAATATCTTATTGAACAACAAGACCTATACAATGAATTATTACAACAGCTAATATCAGAATTGGAAACATCTCAACAAAATGACTTTGTTCACCCATCTACTGCCCTTCCAGATGACGACGTTATCGATGATGGAAGAGTTGTTGGTGAATTCATCATAAGTGAGAGTCACATATTCAGAAACATTGGTATGGATCTATTTATTCCAATGCAAACTGAAGAGTGTATAAGTTTTATAAAAGATAGATTACAAACAATGATGGAGACCAAGTTCATATTAGAAAACAAACTCAATAATTTAGTCAGATATTTGAAAATCTCATACTCAATTCTCGATTCAGATATGAAGGAACTGGCTGATGCTTGTATAGAACATAATGATTTGAAGAAAATGTTTAATGATGAACAACTTATAGAAAAGAATTTACAAACTGGTGACTTGATGCCTGCTGGTGTAATCACCGAGAATGAAGAAGAGTATATTTTTAATGATGAATTTGGCTCCGATAATAATGACTCCAACGGAATTATGGAAATTGTTGAAGAGTTAGATGTCAATGGCAATACTGTTACATCCAAAGTTGTACAAGCTGGAGATGATAACAAACCTAAAATTAACAAAGCTGATGAACGTGGTAAGAATTATAAGAAAAATAAAAAGAAAAGAGATAGACAAAAGGCTAAGAAGAAAAGATTAAGAGAAGAACAACAAGCTATTGATGATCAAATTAAACAAGCTAAGGACTTACAAGAATCAAGTAAAAAAGAAGTTGAACCAGTACAGGAAGAACCTCAACGTATTACTGAAGAACCAGAATTGGATATACCAATAATAAAAGAAGTTGACTTGAAAGATATCAAGATCTTGGGCCCAAGAAAGAATATGGAAAGTGGGAATGTTGAAATACCGGAGTATTTGAAACACACTGATCCAACTAAGCCTGCCATTGCCCAAGAAGATGTTTTCCACATGACTGATTTAGTCAATGCCCTTGAAGAAATGGAAGTTATCAACGAGTCCGAAATGGATGAGGAAGATGAGGACGATAATGAAAAGATAGTCTCTGACATTACTGAAACTGAATTGATTCTACAGGACATCCATTATGACTATGACAAGTTGAATAAATACTTTGTCGAAGAGGAAGAAGACATCAATTTAAACTTTGATGAAGAAGATTTATACGACGAAGCTGACTTTGATGTTTCCAAGATGATCTCTGACTCCAAAACCGATTTGTTCACGGATAGATTTGAAAAACTTTTGATAGACAACAAGATCAAAAAGAATGTAACTGATATAACCACCAAACCTATACTGAAGAAGACCTTGGGATCTGCTGTGATTGATGCTACCAATGAAAACAAGAAATCCGTTTCTTTTGCTAGTTCGTTACAAATCAAGGAATTTGAAAATCATAAACTATTCAATAGAAAGAATACATTCTCTAACATGGCTTATTACATGTACTTAGACCAATCTATTGAGATTGAGATGGATGAGGTGACTATTTCCAACACTAACAAAAATAAACTCGTCAAACATACCAACGACGAAGATGAAGAAGAGGAATTACAAACTGAAAGCCTTGACATTGGCGATGTAGATGATATTCTTTCTGATACTGTAAAAAAATTAACTGGTGAGAATATAGCAGCCGTCAATGATGTTGTGGTTGAAAATGAGGTTCCTGAACCTGTAGAAGATGTTATTCCTCAAAAGAAAAAGATGTCCAGATTCAGAAAGGAGTCTAGAAGGGAGAAGAGAAATTCTTTGATATTCACCGAAAGTGACAATTTTAACGTCTTTGCCAATGATGATGGCATTGTTGAGAATGCAGTTGAGGAAATTGTATTTGAAAAGGATGTTCCATTAGTTCATTCAGATAGTATAGTGGAAAACATGCCTGATGCTGATGAAGAAGGTGATGATTCATTTAATACTTTGTATCAAAAGTCTTTACAAAAATCTGAAAGTTATTTCAGTGAAGAAGAACTCGAAGAAGGTAGAGAATATGCCCAAAACATATACGTTGAGCAAGAACAAGATTTTGATGAAGAAGAAGATTTGGGTCCGATTGATGAAGAGGAGTATGAAGCTCAAAGACAAAACAATGAGTTGATGAAGAAAAGAGAGGAACAGGCCTTAGAAGAGATGTTAAACAAGCCATATGAATTCCCAGAAGAACTTATCAAGGCTATTAATGAAAATGAAGACATAGAAGTCATTCAAGAACCTAAAGTTGATTATTCCCAATTCAGAACAACAGATGAAATGGCTGAAGCTTACAATATGGGGTTATATGATGATGACAAAGATGAGTTTTCAAATAAAAATTTTCAAAGAGTTGAAGGAATGGCTATAGATTATACAGATGATTCTCATAAAGGGTACATCATTGAAAAGTTAGATGATTTCAAAGGATACAATGAACAAGTTGAGATATTGAAAGATGACATTGCTGAGTTTATTCATGATACTACCAATGTTGCCAGAGAAATTGACGCTGTTGCTGCCGATGATGATGGCGATGAAGTCATGGTTGATATTGTTGAACATGAAATTGAATTCTCTAATGAACCTGAAGATGCTGACGAGGATGCTATGAACTACTTCCAAGTGGGTGATTTGAATGATGATTACAGATTAAACGAAGATGTCTTAAGGGAAGATATTTCCAAAGAATATCAAAGATTGAAACAAAGGATTATTAAATCTCAAAAGGCTGATGAAATTGAGGAATTGAAGAAACAAAACCAACAAGCAGTCAGCGATGTTCTGGAAAATGAAGATCCTAGACAGTTTGAACCATTAGATGAGGTAGGTAATCCAATCAAGAAGAGTAGATTCAAGCAACAAAGAATCAAGATGAACCTGTGATAGCCTTCTTTGAAGTATATAAGACAATTCTTTATAGAGATATGTGTCATGAAGTTTTAAAATTATTTTTCACATCGGGTTTAATTAATTGAGAATTACCCAATCGGGAAAGATAATGAATTTTTCCCCTCCAACGTTCGAAGTGGTAAACTTCCCACAGAAAAAAAAAAAGAGTGAATTGGCCAAGGGTACAAATTTTTGTGTTTATACATTTAGCTTGGCCTGTTTGTATATAAAGCTTTCGCATGGTTTAACACTTGCCACAGTTTTAACATGCAAACAGCTAGTTTCAGATAACCAAGAAACAACATCCAATCATTGAGCATCTTCTTATTTGTAACAAACAACAAAGACACCCCTATAAGTGAATACTCATTTTTTTTAATAGTTTGTATATTGTTCTTTTTTAATAAAAATCTAAGTAGATACACTCAACAACATCAAATCTATGAGTCAGTCTGCTTGTATATTCTATGGAGATTCACCCACATGTATCTTTGCTTCATGGAGAATCAGCTACACAAACATATCTGTTATAAACATATCCAACAAAATTAGCAGCGATGGTATGATTTCTTGGAAATCAGACAAGTTAGGTTCTAATTTTTATACCCCTAACTTGTTTATCAAAGATATATTTAATGATTCCAGTAGTATCAAATCTAAAATTGACAATACATTCAAAATTAATTATATCTTTCTTTCATGTGACTCCATATATGAACTTAACAAAGTTTGTGATTCACTCAATGATGTTGTAACAGAAAATACCATAATATTTGTAGAAAGTAATTTTGCTGTAGACCTTGACCTCCACGTCTATAAACATTACCAAACAAAGTTTTTTAAAAATGTTGCAGTGTTCAGCGCCCTTTCAAATATTGAAGGTAGAAAATTGACTTCTGGTTCATATATTTTATTATCAGATAATATAAATTTTTACTTTGGTTTGAGTTACATGCAAAATATGAAATCATTGAATGACGACTTCTTGATGTATTTAAAGAAAGTTAATCAACAGTTTAATAAATTGGATTCTAATTTTCATCTTTTCATAGATGCTATGAATGCTACTCAAGAGTCAATTATACACTTACATAAAATATCCCTACACACAAACGAGTTGGCAATAAGAATATGGAACAAAATAATACCCAAAATTATTTTCAATATTATTTCTATTATTTATGAAGATACTGAATATGTGCATTTCATAGACAAGAACCAATCACTTGCCAGAGATTTAAGTCAGAATACGTTAAGAGAAATCACTAAAATAGCATTTGTACATTGTGACTACAACTTTGAGTTGATCAATCCAACAAAAGAAAAGAAAGATATTTTGAAGTTGGATCAACAGTATTTGCCATTTGTACCGAATAGTAAAGAGCTTGAAACAGTTGATATGAATTACGACCATTTGGTCAATTTGATACTTGAAAAGTATAAAAGATTGAACGCTGAACAACACAACAAGGATTCTGCTGAATTTGTGACTTTTTCATTTGAAGCTTACTGCTTTTACCACAAGATTGAGTTTCCAGCTTCTATAATGTTTTCACAAATATTTGCCTTGAGTAAGAAATACTCTTTAGAGTCCATGTGTCTCAAATTCCTCAGTCAATTTTATGAAAGATTGTGTATTTTATCTGGAATGCCACTATACTTGAGTGACAATGATAAAAAAATAAATGGATTAGAATCAAACACAACATTAAAAAAGCAAAGTCTTATATTTGGTAGATCTAACATATCTGTTGCAGGAAGTGTTAATATACCTGAAGAAAGTGATAGAAAGCCCAAAAAGAAAAGCAAAGAGAAAAAAAAGGAAAAAGTTAAAGTTGCAAAGTGTAAGAAAAAGTCAGTATCACCTAAAAAAGAGTCTACTACCAGTGTTAACACCAACTCTGATGATGTTCTTGTAGATGACATTGCCGCATTGTATCTTGATGCACTTGACAATGTGGATATGTTGCAGTTACCAGCACCAGTTGTACAGGAGGCTGAAGTTGAAAGTGCCAGTTCCGGAAGCTCCGTTTATACATATAGAACAGTTGATAGCAGCACGCTGAGTGAGTCTTATTCTAATGAGTATTTGTCTGATTCTGAGACTGAATCTGAATGTTCATTCAATGTGACGACTACCAAAGGAGGGCAAAAGCACGATGATGGGAATAGAAAGAGGATGAAGAAAAGTAATGTCAAAAATAAAGGTAAGAAGCAGTATGAAATTCCAAAGAAGACTGGGGCATATGAATCACTAGTGACACTTAAAAAATACTTTGACAAGAATAAAAAAGATGATAACAAGAAGTTTTCAAGTGTTTCCAAAATAATGACGGTGGATGTAGAGTATGAGATGATGAAGAGACTATCTCACAACTATGAGGTCCATGACAAGTCCAGATACTCTGGAATATATCTAGACAATGAGATGATGAAAGGAATGATTCACAGCGATGCATCTGATCAAAGTGGGTCTGAAGTTTCTGAGGAGCTTCAAAACAAACGCAAGCACTTAATGCAAGATATTAGTAGATTCAGAAGATACAAGATAGAGCACAGCATGAAAGAAGGAGGGATGGAATACATGAGTATGATGGAGAAAAAGTTGAACAACGGATTGAAAAACAGTTCCACAAACAGGTTTGGGTACACCGACAGTATTTCCAAAGTTAATAAAAAGAAGATAGAAGGTAAGAAACCAAAGATGATAGAATACAAGGAAAAGGATGATAAAGAAGATGAGGATGTAATTGAAAAGCCAAAAGAGTAATCCATTTATTTCAATGAAACATAAAAATATTACTTAACAAGTCATATATATATGAAATTTATTCGTATAAATCTTCATCTAATCTAGCAGCAGGGTTTTTTTCGATGAAGTCTAAAGAAACTTTATGACCCAACAACTCTCTAATATTTTGGACTTTATATTTGATCATGGTTGGTCTTTCCAAAGATAACCCCCAACCCAAGACCTTCAATCCTCTTGGAAGACCCATACTTTCCAACATTTCTGGTCTGAACATACCGGAATTACCAATTTCGACCCACTTCTTCAAACCTTCGTGCCATGAGAAGATTTCCATGGATGGTTCTGTGTAAGGGTTGTAAGTAGGTTTGAACTTCAAGTTTTCAACACCCATTTTGCTGAAGAAATCTTCCATGAATTTAATCAATGACCCCAAAGTGATGTCGTAATCGGCAAGGACACCTTCGACTTGATGGAACTCAGCAAGATGGGTAGCATCAACGGCTTCGTTTCTGAAGACTCTTTCAATGGAGAACAATCTGGCAGGTTTTTGATCCTTGGCAAGTTGATGTAACATGGCGGCGGAAATGGAGGTGGTGTGGGTTCTCAAAACTAGTTTCTTGGCTTCTTCTTCCTTCCAGTTGTATCTGTAACCAATGGAATCAAAGGCACCTTGTTCATGCACAGCCTTGATGTTCTTGATGTATTCTTCGTCCTTAGGTAAGTCTGAGGTCAATGGGTTCTTCAAGTAGAAAGTATCTTGTAAGTCTCTGGCTGGATGTTGTTGAGGAACGTATAACGCATCGAAGTTCCAGAAAGAGGATTCAACGTATTGGTTGGAAGGCATTTCGGTGAAACCCATGTTGAAGAAGATTTGTCTGAATTCTTGTTTGATCTTATTAAGTGGGTGTAAAGCACCAGATTCAGGTAAGGCACCTTGAGAGTTGAAGTTCAATGGTTTGAATTTCAAGTCCTTGTAAGAACCAGAAGCAATCATTTCGGAGGTTAGCTCAGTTTCTGGCTTGATTAAGTCAACAGAGAAATCACTACCCTTGGAAACCTTGTAAGAAATAGTCTTCTTTTGAACAATTAACTTTCTCTTCTTTAAGTCTTGCAGAGTCTTGTTATCAATGGATTCAAGTTCATTCTTTTCAATAAGTTGTAATTGATCCTTGGTGACATCAGCTAGATCAGCTTTATCAGCACCTTCCTTGACGACTAAAGTACCTTCGGAGGTCTTGGTAATCCAGCCGTTCTTGAAGGCCTTGGCTTGACCTAGTTTGATTTCATTGGAAGTCATATCTTCAGTCTTGAAGTTCTTATCTTTCAAAGATAAAGAACCAATTTGAGATAATAGGTTTAACAATCTTAATTCGTAAGAACCCTTCTTCATTATTTGTTGACCTTCCTCGGTGATATCGTAGTAGATGGTTTCCAAAGTGTCGTACTTGATCTTGTCGTAACTGACCAAAGAGTTCAAGTTGGCAATGACATCTTGAGAAGAAACATCTGGGTATTGGACCTTTGTGGATTCAATGGTGTTCAAGGAGTCTAAGTCCTTTAAGATTTGTAATTGGAAAGATTCACTAGACATTTTTTCTGGCACAAGATAATGATTATGTATATATATCTGTTTCCTTGGAATAAGAAAGATTTGTTACAAGCTTGTTTGGTTTATTGATTAATGAATTTTAACTAAAAACTCAGTCACATCACACATAAGATTGTGAATCTTTCCATGTAAGAAAAATTTTCGTCACGTCCAAAAAAAAAAAAGAAAGCAAAAGAAGAAAATTTTTCTTGCTCCTTTGGTCGGAGATAAGATTATACAATATAAACATACATAAATAGTCTTTCTAATCGTTGTAGTTCTTGAGCAAAGTAATCAACTCTGTGTTGTCCACATCAAGTCTGTTCACCAGCTTATCCACTAAAATAGTTTCTAGTTTTTTTAGGTTGGCTTCATCATCCATGTCGTTGTCTTCTCCACTTTCATTGAGTATGCTGATCTCAATCAACTTAGTCATGAGCAGTTCTTTAAGATGGTACAACTTGTTGAATTCATCTTCAAGATTGTTATATTCTGTGGGTAGAGCCTGTTCGTGATCTTTTTTTAAGTGATCTCTGTAATTTAATAGTTCTTCTGTGGTGTAAGTATCAAAGTTGGTTGGTGTTTGTTGGGGCTTTAATAATAAATGAGTCAATGCCTGGTCTTCATTTGATAACACAGTCTTAATGGCTTTAAGCTTTGTGTGGTTGAATTGATCATCTGGCTTAAGCTTGTTGTTGGATAATAGGTTGTCATATTCTAAGAAGTTGCACAGCATGGTGTTGTTTCTGATAAATGTGTCATAGTTGACAACAGGTACATTGTTATTAGACATTGTTTTTTTTTTTCTGTATTAGATAGTAATTGTTTACTTATGGTGTGTGTTTGTTTTTATCTATCAATTAATTACATGTAGATGCTGAGAACATATAACAAAGATTAGTTAAAATATAGGGGGAGAGTTTACGAGGTGTAATTTAATGATTTGATATCTTATGTCCGACTAATATGTTTATTTTTTTTTTTTCACGGAGATATGAAGTTATCCAGTATAGCAATTCAAATTGTTGAGTTAAAAATCAATTACTTATCAAAATTTAAATTTATTACTGTTTCTGACAGCTTATGCTATTAAAGAACAATATTAGATATTCATGTTTTGTAAAGTATGTTACTGTTATTATACAAAATATGTGTTATAACTTGAGTAAAACATCACTACTCTTAGCCGTAGTTTCTTTTTTTTTTTTTTTTGAGAAAAAGTTTCACCCAGAGGGTTTTTTACCGCTTATGGAAATGAAATGTAAGAGACAGAAAATTTAAATCTTTTAAATCATTTCATTTACATGTTTGAGATGAGGTATAACTAACCATACACACTACAAATGCTAGACTTAGATAAAATAGACAATCTGTTCAATGAATTGGACACCATCAACCATTCTCTCAAAAAAGATAACAACACATCAAACACACAATCTTTAGAACACAACGATGACATGCTTCATTTTGAAAATACTGTCACCAAACATGACAGATTCAAAGAAATAGAAGACAATTTAAAAAAGTTGCCAAAACTCAATAACACATTCGACAAACTTTGTTACACAGAAAAAGATGAAAAAGATAATAAAAATGCCCCAGTAACAATCCAAGATGACATACACAAGAACACAGATACCAAGAAAAAGAACCAGTATGAAGTTTTCTATGACAAGGAACTGAAAAGAAACTTGCTGCTGTTGAAGAATAGACACGCATTAGATCCGAAGAGACATTATAGAAAGCTGAATATTAACATGGACAAGATCAATGATTACAAAGTAGGAACAATCATAGGGGATATGTTTGATAATGGTAAAAAACACGGAGGTGTTATGAACAAGGCATACATCAATGGATCGATGACCAACAGCATGGTCAACAAGGTGGACAAGAACAAGTCGATTTTGGGAAACTACCTTGACGACAAGGACACCGACAAGTACTTCAAGAGAAAGTACTTTGAAATTCAAGACAACAAGACAAGGTATGGGAAGAGCAAGTACAAGTCCAAGAACAAGAAGTGATTGCCCAAACAGGAAATATTATAACGTCCGGATAAAGTTGTGGGACGGGACTTTTACCCCTTCAAAAAATAAAATCCCACACATAGCCCTTAGTTTTTTTTTTGCCCTTGGAGAAACAGTCATAGTATTGGCAAATAAGTATAAACACACACACACTGGCTTAGCAAACCAAAAGAATACATTCATCTATATACTAACACAACTCTTTAATATGCCTAGCTCTAATCACAGCAGAAGCAACTCTTCAATACACATATTCAACGACCATATAAACCAGGGTATTTCAAACACTATCAAGAACATGGACCACGAGTCTAACCAGCTACAAAGATCAAGATCAGCAAGCAGCGTTGCCAGTTCGGTTAACGATTTGTTCAAAAATAGAAGACTCTCGAGAATGAATTCTAGAGACCAAACACCAATACTTGACCAGAAACAATCATTTGAGTTTCTCAATAAATCTCTATCCAGCAACAACAGTTCTATAAATGGATTCAACAATCAAGCTGATGGATTTGACATGCCAGCAAAGCAAAATTATGAACAGACTGGCTTTATTGGGCTTATACCAGACAATGATTTACTCTTTCCACATCAAAATAAGTCTAATCATAAAAGAATGAGTATATCTGAAAACATTCTTACTGACAACAATATGAGACCACAATCATCTTCTTTTTCTAATTATAACATGAAACCAGGGTTTTTACTCAAAGACAATCTTATCAACCAACCTCCTTCCAACAATGACTTCTTTTCAGAAATGGATGTACATAAAATAAACAACTTGGATTTGTTTCAATATAATAAGAACAACAACAGCAACACAGCTATAGCAGATGAAGATGACGACTATGAATCGCTTGACCTGTTCCATGAAAATGAAAACTTAGATAATTTCCAAAAGAACGGCAACGAGAATGGCTTTCAATATAACTTTAATGACCTGACGGATATCTTCTCAGGTGTCTTCACCACCAAGGAGGGCACTAGTCATAATGAACATAACGGCTTTGACCCTAACAATTTCAATTTCGACATAGATACACCATCTTCTATGAATAGCCACACGAATTTCCAAAACCAACACATAACAGCTAACCATGACATGATAAATAGTAATAACAACAACGAAGTGGAAAGTTTGAAACAAGAAGAATGGCATAATTTATTAACTGATGTTAACAAGCCGGGCTTGATTAGCAAAAAACCTAAAAATAGCAGATCGTCTAAAAACATCATTGATGAGTTTAGCAACAAGAGTGTACAAAAGCCGAAGTCACGTAGATCATCCAGTGTGAGTCACAGTGCCAAGAATGAGTTTCTGTACAAGTTTGACACTTCTGAGAACATAACACAACTCTTAAATGACAAGCCCAAAAAATCTACTAAGAAGAAGTCTGTGACTTCAGAGAATCACTTAGCTGAAGAAGTTTTCATTGATGAGGAACCTAAAGTTTCCACCAAACCCAATGCAAACGTTCCTGGCTTTAATCCAAATCAAACTATCATAGACACCAAACCTAAGAAACAAAGACGAAAATCTAGCAATCAAGAAATCCCCAACACTGTCATCTCTAAGAAAAACGAAGTCACTACTGGACCATGTTCTAATTGTGGAACTGAGAAAACACCGTTGTGGAGAAGATCCGTTTCTGGGGAACCTTTATGCAATGCGTGTGGGTTATTCTACAAACTTCACGGTGTGAACAGACCATTAAGTTTGAAGAAGGATGTGATCCAGAGAAGAAACAGAGGCAGTGTGAGCAAACCTGAGTCAGACCCTAAGGACTAACCTTCCATTTCACCATAAGAAGTACATTACAATCTATTATAAAACAAAACATTTAACTTTTATTATTCTATTATATTTACAGGATTTCTTATATACAATCTCCACTTACTTTTCATTGATTCTTTTTAAGTGTGCAGGAGATGTGCTATAAGCATGATGATATTTCTTCTTCAAACTGTCAAAGGCAACTTTGTATTGATCCATGACCTCATCAATAACATTACTACCATAATTCAACTTCTCCGCTTGTCTGGCAAAAATCTTTGAAAGTTCAATCATTTGAGATAAAGTGGTAGCTTCGCTGACTAAGCCGGTTTTATATCCATAAGTGAACCAACTTCTTAAAAATGAATCTAAAGTCATGACAATGGTATCACGATCATAAGCTAATAAATCTATGAAGTCCTTTTGAAGGAATTCCATTCTGACAACATTCATCAAAGATGGACTCTTTTCATTAAAGTAAGATAAATCAGATAACCACTTGTGATAAACAAAGACGGAACCTTCATTAATTCTCTTGAAATTGGTGGATAATAAGTAATCCTTCATTTTCAAGTAGAGGCTGTAATTCTCTGGAGAGGATGTTAGCAGAATATTGAAAAGCTCAGCAGTTCTGCTAGTCCAGAAATATTTCTTATCGGCATTTTTCAACTTATCATAGAAGATCTTCATGGTTCTGCATTCCATGAAATCTGGGTTTTCTTCTAATATCAACTTCTTTCTGGCTTGTAGTTCGTTATAGATTGTTTCATCTTTTGAATCTAAATAATCAGCAAAAATTAAGTATAACGTGTTTTTAATTTCTTCCTTAATTTCTGGATCACCAAGAGTTACAAACATCTTACACTTTAATGTAGTAATTATTTGCCATAAAGTAGCAGGATCAATTTGTTCTTGGGAATCAATCAACAACTTTGAGAATGCAAAGAACTCTTCATCATTCAAAACAGTCTTGAATAACGTATCGTATGTTTTACGGAAACTAATAAGGGCCTCTTCCTCATCTGTCAAAACATCGGAATCTTTTTGTTGCTTATCTAAATATTCAATTTGACCAGTCTCCTCATTGATGAAAGTGTCATCCTCAGTCTCTTCAACAGCATCTACATGGGTTCCATTCTTATCTTCTTCATAGACCTGAGTAAGCAACTTCTTGGATGGTCTTTTAAAGCCATGGTCAACATCATACAAAGCTTCATTCATGGATCTCCAATACTGCTCATAGAAAACGTTGATAAAGGCATATTTAGCCTTAGACCCAACTAACCTTTGAGCATTATTAACAAAAACATCCATCATTTCTGCACTCTTTTTGAATCCCAAATTTCTAGTAGCAAATCTGAATGCATAAACGGAGACTTCTGCTGGATTTTTAATTTCAAAAGTGTAGAGATTATCTTTCCCATTTCTTCCAAGAATCTCAATCAAGTGATTGATTAGGGAATTGTATTGTTTCAACAACGCCTTTTTCTTCAAAGACAAAATTCTTTCTTCTCTAGACTTGTTTTGAAAGGCACTAAAAAGTGTAGAGTAAGTGTAATCGGAAGGAGACCAACCATCCTTCACTGTTCTATAGAAAATTAACATGGCAGATTCAACATCATCCAATTTCTTGATGTAATGATGCAAAAGCTTGTTCATTGGGACTGTAGCGTTTTTTTGGACTTTAATTCTCTTGAGAAGTAATAAGTACTTGATGTATTGTTTGTTTGCTAACAATCTATCGAATTTTTTGTTCATGATCAATGGGTTGGTGAATTGACTGTAAGAAATATCCAACATTCTGTTTTCAAATTGTCTAATCAAGTCAATGGTCAAGTTCTTGTGGTCGGTGTCTTGAATTAATTTGTAATAGATCAACACGTCGTTTACTTCGTCTGGACCAATTTTACAATTTCTTTCTTCTTCGGTAAGATTGTCTAAGAATGTGGTGACTTCGTGGCCAGGTTTAGAAAAAAGCGTTTCAACAACGTTTGGTAATTTACTTCGAACATGAGTAGAGGCAAGTCTGAGACTTGTAATTCTGCTTGATCTAAACATTATGTGTGTGATGGTTGTCTGGGTTTCTTCAAATCAGAGTTCTTGTCGAAAAGTTTAAAAAAAGTGAAAAAAAAAGAAAAAACTGTCATCGGGTCGTAGTACCCGGATAGACTAAACGAAATCCAAAATTACCCTTTTGGGAAATTATCTAATAAATTCATTCTTCAACTGTTAATCAAATAAACAAGATCATAAGAATACGATCTTATCCAAATATTGAATTCATAACCCGTGGATTGTGAATATTACCAACATCAACAGCTACTACCATCTCTTCCCAATCCAACAACTGACGCGTCGTATCAGCCTGTTTTTCCAAATTTGCAACACCAAAAAAAAAAAAGATACAAGTGTTATCACCTTTTCTTAGCAACTTCAAACCAAACACAACCACACAGAAAAGTATGACCACCAGAGGTAGACTCATCCTTATTGAAGGATTAGATCGTACAGGAAAAACCACTCAATGCACTTTACTCCAAAAAACCCAATGTTTCAAGTATTACAAGTTTCCTAACAGAGAAACTCCAATTGGAAAGATCATCAATGAGTATTTGACCCAAAACATGAAGTTATCCGACCAAAGCATTCATTTACTCTTCAGCAGCAATAGATGGGAATTACAAGCTGAAATCAAGAACATGTTAGATTCAGGAAATGATGTTATTTTGGATAGGTACGTTTATTCAGGGTTGGCATACAGTGTAGCCAAAGGTGTTGAGTTGATGGATTTGACTTGGTGTTTGCAACCAGATAAAGGATTGTTGAAGCCGGATTTGACTTTGTTTTTGACAAATGAAAGTTTTGGAGATAATCAAGGCTTTGGTGAGGAAAGATATGAAAATATGTCTTTCCAGAATAAAGTTAAGGATATTTTTGTTAATAAAATATTCACTGAAAAGTTTGAAAAAAAAGATTATTTGGAAAATCATTATAAAAATGTGGATGTTACTGGTATGAGTATACAAGAAGTGCATGAAGTTGTTGCAGGTTTGGTGAAAGAATGTAAATTAAAAAATAATGATTACTTGTACTTCGACTAAAGTTATTCTATTTCCATTGACTCAATAATTTCATTGATCACCAGATTGTTGTTTATTATGTTTGATTCAGAACTTTTGTAATTGAACTTTAGATCTATATTTTCTACCAATTTATGTATTGTTATGTTATACTTGGGCAGAATTGTCTCTGAATCGTATCCTATGATGAAGTACAAGTTTGAGTACTGTCTGTATATTATGTTTGATTTGAACGTATCATTAATTCTGAAGTTGTTATTAAAGGTATTTTTCAGCTTCAAAATCTGTTGGTATATGTACAAAACCTTGGCATTATCTATCAGAACGGTGTTCTTTGCCATATATGTCTTATGGTATCTGATGATACCTTTATCGTTTATGATTAACAAGAATTGAATCATAGTTTTGGTCTAGGGGGCTTTTTGTTTTGGGTTTTATTCAAAATTTTTTTCAAAACTTTTCAATTTTTTTAACTTTTTATAACTAAGGGAAAAAAGATGATTTAAACAAACCCTAAGAACTTAATAATACACATGGTTTTATCTTTAAAACAATTGTTAAACAATGGGATTACAATATCTGAGTTTGATGTTGTGTTTGAAGAAAGGCAACAAAGTCTTGTTTCATTAAATGAATATGCAGCTGACTATATAGACGATTTAAACATCCTCATACATGACTTATTCATATACCTAGGCAGTAATGATGTTATTTTAAGTTGGGATGGTAGTATCAACAGAAAATATAGCAACAATAAATTTACAATTTCTGTAAATAACCATACCCTATTTGATCAGATAAAGAATAGTGAGACACTTAAAGTCTCTTCTTATACTACAGTCCAGACTGAAAAAATTCACAAGTATAACTTAGTCATCCATAGCAAAGATGATTTTGATTACATAAACAACAACCAAGTTTTGTTTATTGACAGGTTACCTGAATTTAAACGTTTCATGATCATGAACAGAAAGGATGTAATATACATAAATAAGAGAGTTATTAAGTATACCCTTGAAGGTGAAGATAATGATGTACTCAAATTGACCTCTGATGTTGAATTTCATATCAGCTATTTGAACAAGCACATTAAAGTCTATAATAAAATATTGGATAAAGTTGATGTTGGTTATGTTTATGTTTCATTATATCTCTATGATTTGATAGATAAAAATACATCCTTATCGAAAGATAACGAGATTTTAATAAATTTTGATGTTAATAAAGCCAAGGCACTTGAAGAGCTTGATGATTTTGAATTCTCCATAAACTACCTTAACTGTGTTGATGATTATTTACAAGTTATTGGAACAAATGGTGAAGAGTTTCAGTTGAACCTTGACAGTGTGGTTGTGAAACAAGGTAATGAAATTGAAAAGTATGACTATTTGACCAGTAATATCGTTATTGCCAATGTTGATTTGCAGCCAGGGATCAACTTTTTGAACCTAAGCAATAACAAAGTGTATGAACTACATAGATTGTGTTTTGACTACGCTTTAAATGGCAGCAAAGTTTTACTTATTGATATTCCATTTTTACTTAACATTATAAATGATAAAAAACTACATATTGCCGATATTGCAAGCATCTACATTATTGGAGCTAAAGATCCACTTAGAGAGTTTAATGAGGATGATAACAATATTTATCAGTTAATGAAAGTGTTTTTGCAAAAACTAAAAAAGTTGGCACTGACAACTACTAACAGCATCACAGTCGTCTTAAAGAATAGCGACTACCTGTTCAAAAATGATATGTTTAAAAAAGACGAACCTATTAATTCTAACTACTATAAATGGCAAAACTACTTTCTAGAATTTAACAATTTCTTAGAGGAAACAGCAATGACTAAAAAAAATAAAATCCACTTGCTGATACAAAGTGAGGATTATGAAGATGATACTAAAATTCCTAGTTTCTTTGATGACTTATATCTTATCAACAACAAAATTAATAATCTGAGTATAGAGTATCCAAATAACGTCAACGACTACAGAGATTATTTGAATTTGTCGAAATCTGATGAATCTTATATCGAACTGAGTAAAAGGGCATTGAACATCAATGAACTGAATGTTAATGACATAGATGAAATGAGTAAGCCTATGTATGGTATAACAACTACCATGACAAAAATCAATGCTATTTTTGAGAAGTCTGTACTGTTCAAAAAACTATATCAATCCAACAGTAACCAAAACCTGAATATTCTGTTATACGGCTTACCTTCTATGGGTAAAACCTTATTAATAAACCAATTAGGCAACTTATTAATAAAGAAATACAAAATCATTCCAAATAATTCCTATTTCAAGTATCATAACACACTATCATTGATTAGCAAGTACATAGGTGAATCTGAGAAGAATATCCGTAAGATGTTCACGCAGGCTCGTGAACATATCAAAAACAACAATTCTTTGTACTTCATAATATTAGACAACATCGACACATTGTTGCCTAGAAGAGGGAATGATAATTCCAACATAACAGATAAATTGGTAAACACATTCCTTACAGAATTGGATGGTATAGATTCTTTGATTTCAAATAAGAATTTGATAGTGGTGTGTGTCACTAATAGACCAGATAAAGTAGATCCGGCAGTGTTGAGACCAGGAAGAATAGAAAATCATATAAAAGTTGAGTATAGTGATAAGGATTTCAAAGAAGTAGTGGAGAATTCAATAAGAGATTACGGTTTGGAGGGTGTAGATGTTGAAAATATTGTTACTAAGAAGGATTTGTTTACAGTTGGTGGATTGTTAAAAACATTCAATGAGTGTAAAATGAATGGAAGTAGAGTAGTTGTAGATGATTTGATCAAAGAAGTGGATATTGTTGATGAGTACAGTAGATACTTTGACAAGTTTGAAAATAAGGTATCTTCAAAAGAAGTTGATACTAAAGAGAGTTACATGTAGTAGTGATAGATTATTTATGGAGAATAAACTATTAGAGATATTTTTAAATTATTACCAGTTTTCATATATGATAATGTGAAATAACGGGGTAATCACGTGCAAGTGCCATGGAAAGACTTTTTTAAGGTGGTCCGTGGAAACAAATAAAATACAACTAATGAAAAAAAAAAAAAAGCAGTAGTGTCCCAATGAGGAAAGTGTTTCCGTAAGTCAACCAAATGTTGATTTCTGGGGTAAGAAAATTTTTTTTTACCAATAACTTTTGTTAGTCGGATATAAGCACTGCACCTTTATTTTTTTGTATGTTTCTCTTTTAGCCAATTATTCGGAAGCAGCTCTCTTATATCCATTTTTCTGCCCCTAATTTCCCTCAGTGAAGGAAAAGACACAAGAAAAAAGAAATATAACGTGAATTTTAAATATGAGACGCTAGACTTTTTGGATTAAATTTCGTCACTTACCATTACTCTTCAGTTCAAATAAAACCCAAATTAAAACAACCAATTATAAGTAATGGCAGAAAGCAAACATTCCTTGTCTAAGGCCACCACATCTTTGTCTTTGAACGACCAAAAGCCTCACAAGTCACACAAGAGATTCACCAACTTATTCACAAGCAAGAAAAATGCTAACCAGTTGAAAGCCAGTCAAACCTTGAATGACTTAGATACATTGGTCACCAACAAGAGAACCCCTCACAACTCTAACCCATTTATCAACAAGATGAACAGCCCTCACAAGGAGAAGCCAATGGTGTACAACCCATTTGGCTCCTTATCTAACAAGCCTACTTTTTCCACATCATCTTCACAACACATAAGCAGCTCAAATGGTAACTCCAGGGAAAATACCACAAACTCCCAACAAAGCTCTTTAGGCTTCTACATGACAGAAGGTAAACAGAACGTCTTGTCTCTACCCATTCATGACCCAAATGAAAAACTTCCATACATTTACAAAAGCATAAATGATAATTTGTTCGATGACTTTGAATTGCTCAATAATGGAAAGACTATAGGTCAGGGTGGATCTTCTGAAGTGAAAATAGTCAAGAACAAACCATTGAAGAATGTATATGTTTTGAAAAAGTTCAAACTCTTACCAAAAGAAACAGATGACCAGTTTTATAACAGAATCTTGAAGGAATATCTAGTGTCGAAGTTATCCATGGGGAATATTAACATCATCAATACTTTCCAGATATTAAAAATATCCACCACTTCCAGCATGACTAGAGGATGGGGGTTCATTATGGAATACTGTCCCCAAGGAGATTTATTCTCATTAATAACTTCCAAGCAATGGCACTTGTACAAATTTGACGAAAAGTTGTGTTTGTTCAAACAAATAGCAGCAGGAGTCAAACACTTACATGAAATGGGTATTGCACATAGAGATCTAAAGCCGGAAAATGTACTTATTCACGAAAGTGGAGTGATCAAGTTGATTGATTTTGGAATCAGTATTTGTAACTTCGACATTGAAAAGAAAATCCTTGGCATGGATGATGAGTTGATCAATGAAAGTGATTCCACTAATAACTTAATAAAAACCATGAATGAGATCAAGGAGGAGGATGGCAAAAAGCCTATAATTTGTTATACATACGCTGGTTCAGCCCCGTATGTGCCTCCAGAAGTCTTCAAGTTCAATGATAAACAAACTTTGACTAATCCATTGACCTTGAAGGATAAAAGTGATGGGTATGATGCTAAGTTGTTTGATTCCTGGTCTTTAGGTATTTTGTTGTATACAATGTTATCCACCAAAAACCCATTCAAGGAACCAACAAAGCAAGATTTGACTTATAGAGAGTATAAGACTGTTTATGATCAATGGGTACAATTCACCAGCAAAACTGAGTATCCCTTAGGTCCTAGTGTAGAAACTAAGTTTTTACAAAACTTCAAGTCTAGAGAGTTATCAAGAATATTCTGTAAATTGGTGGCTATAGATGTGTCCCAAAGATATACCATGGAAGAGTTGTTCAAAGACCCATACTTTGATCAAATAAAGACATGTATTGACTTGAGTGAACAAGATGTTGAAGTTTGTCGTGCTTTGGCTCATAAAAAGGAACCATTAATGATTTCAAAAGGTCTTCAGGACTCTCAAATAGAGAGTAACAAAACTGAAGATGTGAAAATTGCGGATACTATCTCATCATCCCCATTGGATTCAAACGGACATGTGGTTATAAAGGATATTTTGGATAAGATTAGTGAATACAAAGAAGCTCAAAAAAAGGGTGATGAGCTAATCAAGGGTATTTATCACCCGAAGATGCACTCACATTATATGTAGGTGTTAAAATTCAAATTTATATACCTTTGTAGGAAAATTATTAAACGATTGCATCCATGGGTGATCGTTGTACATTAATCAACTATATTTTTTTTGTTATAGTAGCCATTGTTAATGATAATCATTTTTATTAACGACAAAAATATGCTATTAATAACAACTGAGGAACTAATATTTCTTACTTTTTCCTTAATTTTACATATATAACAACATCCGCAAGTATCACAAGTCATTATAAGTATCTTCCAAGTATTTTATAGCATTTAAAACATTCTTCAAACATACGTCCTTTTCATAAGGTCTGTTTTCCTCAAAATACTGTTCATACAAATGATTCAAATAATAAGGATCAATGTGGAAATCATATGAATTTCTTAAAGTGTTCACATGTTCCATGAAATGTTCATCGTCATCAAGCTTGTCATTCAATTCATACCTCAACTCTGTGTATCTGAAATTCTTTTGGTCTAATTGTTCAAGTAAATCCGAAATTATCAACATACTATTGAACTTATGTCCACTTACATCACACATGTTTACAAGGAGTAGTTCACTCATTTCCAAATTCAAATTGTCTATGCTCTCTTCATTCAAGTTTATGCAATTATCTTCATTGGTGTAATCATCATCAGCCATGATCTTATGCGGAAGGTTCAAGAAACTAGTGGCTGATTGTTTTTCAATCCAAGTCTTGAGAATTGGTAAGTACAAATACTTCTGATATTCCAAAAAGCTATCATGCATGTCCTTTTCTTTTTTGATGTTTCTGTATTCTCTAATCAACAAGTCGTGATAATTTTCAGGTACAAGGACAGGGATTCTTTGAAAAAACGTAGGCTTTAGAGAAACTAAGTCGTTTATGTTGGTGAAATGTCTGTTTTTACAAGTAACAAGTTCCATCTTCATGTTTAAGTAGAATCTCTGCTGGTACGTTAGGTCGTATAAGTACATGTGTATCAAATCATGTATTCTCTTTTCCCCTTCCTCAATCTCCTCCTCACTCTTAGGAACTTGGTTCCAAATAGACTGTTTGGTAGTTCTCTCCTTTTTTATCGTCTCTTTACAACTTTTGATCATATCCTGCTTTTGTTTCTTATCCATATCCATATTTCTTTGCAACTTATTCAAAAATAACTTCGAATCCAGTTTATCTATATCCGTAGTTGAATCATCCTGATAATCATTAGCCTCCTTCAACCACTCCTCCACATTCCCTTCATTCTCTTCAAAGAATAATTTCAACTTCTCGTAATCTCTATCTGCGACAACCTCTCCGTTGTAACTCAAACCCGTTATGTCTATGTACAACCCTGTATCCACATCGATCAATCTTGCATCGATATTATTCTTTCCATTCCCATGTGTTCTCCCCAACAAATTTCCTACATTCAAAAAGTACTTACCATTGCCATATCGAGGATCTTGTAAAATCACTGTATTATTCGCAAGTTCGGCAAGTTTGTGTAAATCTTGTATAGGCATTTGATAATCCACATCCTCATCCCATGGGAAGTTTTGGCCGTTGTAAGACCAAGATAATAAGTTCCCGTGAGAAATCCATCCAGTTAGATCCATCCCCTTAACAAGATTCTCTAAAGTCAAGAGAAGATTGTGGATGCTAGCTTGTTTCATTTGTGTGTTTTCTTCAACACGATGAGTGTGGAAGAATAAAGAATCGTAATGATTCCCTTTGCCCCTGAATTGGAGGATTGCAGAAGGTTCACTGAAGTGTTTGTTGGCTTGGGAGTAATGAATCGTGCTGTGGTACTTCAACGATTGTAAATAATTTTTCTGGGTTTTTGTTAATGATTTGGCACGTTCTAATCTTTTTATGTTTTCCTTGACGTTGAATAAGAATTTATCTTTGGATATCTTGATAGGATGCAGAGTTTCATGATCATTCATGTCAAATGATAGTTCGTCAAATTTGGACAATAAAACAGATTGGTCTAAACTGATTTTGTCTTTGTACTTATCATAAACACCTAAAGTGTCAAAATTCTCACCCATTAAGGGTTGAACATCATTCCTACTCTCATGATACGACTTGTTGTTTATTTCATAAAACTTAACCCCGCTGGTGTAAATTCCTTGTTTGTAATCAAAGAACTTCAACGTGATCAAACCTGCAGGGTCTGGTTGGTTGTTAATTAAATGAGCTGTGGCTTGCAATCCGTAAACCTCAGGTCTCACATTAGACTTCAATCCAAATTGGAGGAATGGGGATAGATAGTAATCCACATTGTTCAAGTACTTCATTGCTTTATCGTGGATTGGTTGTAATTTATGTGGCTGGTCTATACAAATCTGATGTGGATCGTACTGGCCGTTTTTATTTTTAATCAAAAAACTAGATGAGGTATATCTCCCCATTAGATCTTTGATAAACAAACCTTTAGTTTTGATAGTCTCTGGCAATGAACTATTACTTAATGAAATAACTTCTTCTTCTTTGAAATCTTCCATATCTAAAATTTCCTTCGGTATGCTTTTAAAATTCACAGACTTACAAGAAACTTTCATGTTCTCATTCTTCATGTGATGCACCCGCAACAGATTGTTGTATTGCTTATTCTCGACAAAATCATACCATGCAAATGTGATGTTTTCTGCATCTTCCTTAATCTGTTCAAACAAAATCGCCCAATATAAATTCGGATTCATGTCGTAAGGTGTATGATTATTGATTTGATCTAGAACCAATGCATTGTTAACATCTCTAAATGGAACAAATTCATGAGTGAACAAACTCTCTGTCAATTCATTTGTTTTAAAATGATCATCTTTATTAACTAATCCAAATACTATGTTTACTATATGTTTATATTTAGAATCCTTTGGATGATTTATCAAAAATGGATTAGGATTACAGTTCAGATTAAACAGAAGAATGACAATCAGAATGATGGCGGTTGATGCCATTATCAGCTTCTGCTTGACCTTGGACTGGTGGAGTCTACGTCCCAACAGCTGGTACTTCATGTATGTATATAATGTGTGTGTGTGGGTATGTTACAAACAGCGTTTGGTTTCCTGGTTTGTAAGGATTTGTTTTGTCTAAGATCACATTGTGATTTTTCCGGTAAGTTGTGTCCAGGATTTTTTTCGCTCATATTTTTTTTTTAAAGTTGTAATAATTTGAAAACTACTCGGGATGATTATTTTAAAAGAATATATACTCTTAGTTTAACAAAATACATCTAAGTTTTAACCCTTCTTGGCATATATATCGTGCTTGTATGAGTTGTACACATCTCTGGCTACTTCATCGTCTCCTGGAATTATCCATACATCCTTCCCTTGGAAGTTGTAATCTCCTAAGAACTCAACTTCCTTGAACTTCCCATCTTCCAAGTTCTTCATAACTGGCAGGATGTGGGATCTACATATTTCAGTCATGTCATAACCGTAGATTTCATGACCATTCAACAACTCCAAATCCTTCAAAAACTCAAAAGAATCTTTGTACAGCTTGTTTTTACCTTCATTGACTTTACCGATCTCGAAGCTGATCATCTTATCATAAAGGTCAGTGTACAATTGTTGGGTTTTTTGGATGTAATCTGAATTCGTAACACTTCTTTCTTTAGGATCCATGGCATTCAACAAACTCAATTCAGTAAATCTATATTGAGTTTGTGGGAATTGTGAAGCCCAATTGGTTATGTCGACTATGGCATTGAACTCCTCAATGGATAAAGTGGACTTATCATCAAAATCACACATGTTGAACAGCAAGATTTCTGATTCCTCCAATGTGAACAATGATCTCTTGTCCAGGTCCTTGTTGACACCTAATAACTTGATGCTGTTGTCAGTTTCATCATCAATGTTGTAGAACCATGGCTTGTAATGTTTCTTCTTCAAGGCATTCTCAATGTACTCAGATTTCATCCATGCATTCAAATTTGGTTGGAACATATATCCCTTGTATTCCAGGAAGTCATAATTAGATGGAATTTTGTATTCATTATGCAACAAGTCCATGTAATTAATTGGTAAAATAATAGGACTTTGTTGATAAAATGTATTGATTAAAGTTTTGTAATCATTAACATCAACGAAATGTCTGTTTCTACAGGTGACTAGATTCATCTCCTTATTAACGGCGTATCTTTCATTTCTAGTCATGTCAGTTAGGTACAACAAAACCTTATTGTATTTTCTTTCAAATTCTTCCTTCATGTTGTCGCCAATGCTGTTAAAGGCTTTCTTACCAGACTTGATCATAAGATCAAAGTCTTGCTTTTCATTCTTCATGGTGGTTGCCAAAGTCTCTTCCATGTATTCTTTCAATTCCTTATCATCATTAAAATTATCCTCAACAAACTTCTTGTATTCGTCGTTGGATAACTCCTCAAGTTCAGATAATGTAGGATCTTTTTGGTTTTGGAAATAAGAATAGTCATAAGAAACTTTATCTTCACCCTCATGTTTGACTTCATGAATGTGTTCATCCAAAACATCAGCTAACTTGGCATAAAACTTGGCACTTATAACTTCGCCATTGAAACTCAACCCAGTTATGTCAATGTACAAACCGGTGTCCATGTCGATCAATCTACCATCAATGTTGTTGTTACCGTTACCATGAGTTCTTCCACCCAAGTTACCAAAATCTAAGAAATATCTTCCATTACCAAATCTTGGGTCTTGTAGTAAGACAGATTGATTGAAATGTTCAGCTAGCAAGTGCATGTGCTTCAATGGCATTTGGAAATCAATATCATCATCGTATGGGAATGGCAAACCATTGTACATCCATCCATACATGTTACCATGAGACATCCAACCAGTGATACCCAATGATTTTAAAGTAGAAGTGAATGTCTTTAACATACCTTGTAATACACCGGTTTTGAAGGTGGCTAAATTGGCTGAAACTTGAGAACGAAAGAATCTATGATCATGATGATAACCTTTACCATAAGTGTTGACAATCTGGTCGGCTTCCATGAAGTACTTGTATTGAGAGGCATAATGGCTGTTCATGTTGTACTTCAAGGATTCCAAATAATTCTTTTGATTTGGATTCAATTCGTCGTAGCTGGCTAATAATTCGTAGTATTTCTTTTGTAAATTGAATGTGAAATCATCATCTTGTAAATGGGTTAGGTTGTATTGACCAATAGTGTACAAATCTTCAAACTTGGTAAATTCTAGACTCTCAAAGTCGGTAAGTAATTTATCAGTGTCAGTAACATCAATGGAATCTTTTAACTTTTCAAATAATCCAGTACTCAAAAAGTTTTCACCAGTGAAAGTGTCCAAGTTGTTCACAAACAATTGTTTGAATTTGTTATCCTTAATGTTGATCAACCCAATGGATAAAGGTTTTTGCAAGGAGTTGAAAATTCTATTCATGGATTGAAGGAAGTACACTTCTGGTCTTACTTCAAAATTTATGTTTGTTTGTAAAACTTTTGGATTGAACAAATCATTGCTGAATTCGTTGTCAGTAACTACTCTACATGAATGTTTTAATGTAGTTTCATTGGCCTTCTTGTCTTGATGTTCTTTCAAGAAGTCTTCGTTTTCGTATAAGTCAGAGTTGTAGAAGAATATTGGCTTGTTCAATTTCTTATAAATATTCAAGTCGTAAATTTCATCATTCAAAAATGAACAATCAATGGAATCCCAAATTGGATTAGATTCATCATGTAGATTTCTTAAATAATTGTTGTATTCAACATTGTTAATAAAATCGTACCATGAGAAGTCAATGTATTGATTGTTATCTTCTAATTGTTCGATTTGTCTTATGATGAAATTCCAATACAAAACAGGGTCCAAGTCGTATGGTTTGTTTTCTGAAATGTCCTTGAAGGATTGATTATCTGATTCCTCAAAGCTCTTGTAGTATGGTTTGAAGGGAACAAATTTGTGGTTAAGAATGTCTCTTTCTATGATTTTGTCGGAGTAATCGTAGTTCACCAATGCATCGATGTTCAAGCCGATGGAACTATCGGCGTAGCTGCCGTCTTGGGCATCATCACCGGCGTTGTTCAAGTATGAAAACATTTGTCTCAAGTCTGTTGAGTATTGACTGTCCAACGGATGTTTCTCATTGAAACTCTTGTATTCAAACTGGTAAGTGTTTTCTAATGTTACATCTTCCTCGATTGTCTCTTCTACATCATCTTCGCTGTTGTAGCTGTTGATATAATCGTTTATGTATTGCGAAACGGAATCTATGGATTGTGAAATTACTGTATCTTTGTTTGTAGATACGTGGGTGTAAATGATGGTCAAGATAATTACTATAGACACCAAAACCGCAATAATTACTTTACGGAACTTTCTTTTCAAAGGAATTCCAGTAGGCGTTATTGACATTATGTGAAAATATTTATTAATGAATTAATTATGGGTTTGTTTTAGGGTATTGGAGATGTGTAATGAGCAAGTAGTTTATTTTATTTTGGTTTTATTAGATGGATAGAGAGAGAGAGAGAGAGAACAATTTAATAATAAAAAAACATAGAAAAAAATAGTACAGTTCACAAGAATTAATTATAAATTGAGAATTTCTTTTTAAAAACAAAAAACTCCAGGAAATTTTTAAAAAAAATTTTTTTTTTAGGGTGAAAATGAACAACAAGATAGATTTTCTTAACATTTCAGATATGTGATTAATAAGCCAGCAGTGTGTAAATTTTTTATTTTAAATCATAAATAATAGAATAAGGTATAACAAGAGAATTCCCTTAGTTAAAATCAGCAAAAGTCACAGCACAAGATTATATTTTTTTTTTTTTTTTCAAACAAAGACAGACTTGTAAGGGGTAAAAATATTAAGCATTTTTTGTATTAAAAAAGTGGAATGAATTTGTGAAACATATATCCAAAATACCACACTCAACGGCTGACTGTATTCTCTCCACACAAGCATAAGAAAAAAAAAATGGGATTAAAAATTTATAAAAATAAATTCTCTTTTGTCTTTTTTTTTTTTTAATTGTCGGTGATAGAAAAGGAGCAGTTAAGTCTGGAAAAGGTAAATATAGCATCGGATGAAATTACCTAAAAGGGAAATAATATTCATAAAAGGAGACAAGGTTAAAAAGGAATAAATATCCGGGATCGGAATTACAAGTATAAACGGAAAAGTGGCAAGAGAAAAATAGTGGGAGAAAAACAGTGAAAGGTGGACGTAGTAGAGTTTACAACACTATCGGAAAATAATAGTAATTTGGTAGTTAACATAAAAGTGGATTATAATTATATATATATATATAGATATCAGAGTATATAGAGGAAATATATAGAACCAAGCCAAAATAGAAACAACGTGACCAAGTCAAACACTTAAAATCTATCAGAGATATGTAACAGCCACTTGTTCTAGACTGGGTCTATGGAGTTTCTTAAAACAATTATTTCCCAAAAGAGAAATGTATTTAATTATTCAAAGTTATGTTACCCTGTTGTAATTAAACATTTCCTTAAACGGAAACACACTCCCAATTAGGAAATCATCACCTTTTTTTTTCTAGAAAAAAAAACCCCCCTCCCTTTATATATTTCTTTTGGTAGATCAAATTATCAGTAACACTGATAAAGTGTTTCTCATTACACTATCAATCAGAGACATATCATCATCATAGTGAACAGTGTACTTACTTTATTTTTTTTCAAGTAGGCTATCAACACATCATTACAATAATCTTAACCTGTACAGACACGTGAGATCATGTAATATTTTTCTAGTAAGTAATTCGGAAAACAGATGTCCGATTTTTCGTCTACTAAAACACACAGCGCTAAACCTTTAAAAAAAAATTTTTTATATTTTCTTATATTCGTTTTTTTTTCATTTTTCAAAGTTTAAACAAAAGGGTGTGTGTGTCATATAAATAATTACGTGAACAAATCAATTAATAACATTCATATTTAAGAACAAGTTTAAATGTTTTAGTAAGTAAAACAAAAAAAATATTAAAAAACCCATCTTAATTCATAAACATAATCTAAAAAAATGTCTGCTGTCAAGAAAGTTAAACAATCTGATTCCTTATCCCAATTGAAGAACACCGGTACCGTTGTTGTTGCCGATACTGGTGACTTTGAAAACATCAAGAAATACATGCCTCAAGATGCCACCACCAACCCATCTTTGATCTTAGCTGCTTCCAAGGAAGAAAAGTACGCCAAGTTAATTGATATTGCCGTTGAAGCCACCAAGAAGCAATTCGCTGATGTTCAAGACAAGGAAAAGTTAACTGAAATTGCCATTGACAAGTTATTAGTTGAATTCGGTAAGAACATTTTAAACATTGTTCCAGGTAGAGTTTCTACTGAAGTTGATGCCAGATTATCCTTCGACACCGAAGGTACCGTCAAGAAGGCCTTAGAAATCATTGAATTCTACAAGCAAGAAGGTATTGACAAGAACAGAGTTTTGATCAAGATCGCCTCCACTTGGGAAGGTATCAAGGCTGCTCAAATTTTACAAAAAGAACACCAAGTCAACTGTAACTTGACCTTGTTATTCTCCAAGGTCCAAGCTGTTGCTTGTGCTGAAGCCGGTTCTTTCTTGATCTCCCCATTCGTTGGTAGAATCTTAGATTGGTTCAAGGCCAACACCAAGGACCAAGCTGTTATTGACTCTTACGTTGGTGACAAGGACCCAGGTGTAATTTCTGTTAAGGATATTTTCAACTACTATAAAAAATTCGGTTACAACACCATTGTCATGGGTGCCTCTTTCAGAAATGTTGATGAAATCAAGGCCTTAGCTGGTGTTGACTACTTAACCATCTCCCCAGGTCTATTAGCTCAACTACAAGACTCCCAAGACGATGTTCCAACTGTTTTGAATGCTGAAGATGCCAAGTCTTTGGACATTGAAAAGGTTTCTTACATCAACGATGAAAACAAGTTCAGATATGATTTGAACAACGACCAAATGGCCACCGAAAAGTTGTCTGATGGTATCAGAAAGTTCTCTGCTGACATTGTCACCTTACACGAACTAGTTGCCTCCAAGTTCTAAGAGTATGCATGGCTAAAAAGAAAATCCATTATATACAAGTATTATGAAAAACAACTATTCCAAACTGATGAATCATCTTTAACTTACGTGGAGTGACTTTTTTCCTATGATTTCAAAAATATGGTGCGTTTTTCCATCTTTCTACCCTTCTGGGTGCCTGGTTAATTTAACCGGCTGAGTAATTTCGGTAAAATACGGAGAAGCGAAAAATTAAAACAATAACTTGGAAACATAAAATCACTCACAGCACTTTGGGTTTATTTACGGAACTCTTCCTTTTTTTTTCAATAGGTTTGTTCATGTTGTGTTATATAAATGGTGATTGTCTGTTTTTGAATATTAATAGTAATCAACTTAAGATTTAAAAAATATTGATACCACTACCGCATAAAGATCTCACCCATCAAAATGCTTTCAGATAGCAGCATGGAGAAAATCTCCAACATCATTAACAACAATAGACAACCAAAAAAGAGAATTTCTAAAGCTTGTATTAAATGTAAAAACTCCAAAAACAAATGTATCAACATCGAGAAAGGGGTTTGTGAAAGATGTGTTGAACTCAATGAGATTTGCATTTATGATTATTCACATGGCAATATTGAAGATGATTCAAAAGTCATGATAAGTAAAGAATATTTAACTTTGCTACAGAACAAGTCCATGCTTACAGAGCTAATCCTCAAAACATTGTTTAATGACTTCGACAAACTGACTAACAGTGGAATACTCACAATCAATAACACTACCGAAGTTGACGATAGTTTAAAGAAACAGAGAGATTTATGGAGTCTTCTCATTGATAAAAATTATCAATTCTGTAACCCCCAAGAAGTTAACACTAATTACAACCACATGACCACCAAGTACAAATCTAACCTTGAAATTAACCCTTTGATCCAATTAATCCTTCCTAGTGAACTATACTCTGCCATGAATGCCATCAATTCTATAGGCAAGCATAATTTAAATGACTTGTTTGATCATGAAATAGACAAAAAGATCGACACAAATACAAGCATAGTCACCACTGAGCCTGTGTGCAGAAAACGTAGACGTAACAACAGCAAATCTGAAGAGGCCGTGCCGACTGCTACAACTAATGTGAACGTAGCTCCACCAGGACTGTTGCCGACATTTAACCGTAATGGACTACTAGGATTTAACACAAGCACACATTTGAAGAACACATTTCATGATTTTAACAAGAGTAATCTCTTTCCGTGGGTGAAAGAAGGATATAGAGAAACAAGTCTGCTCAACAAGTTTGATAAATCACATACACTCGTGAATGACTTTTTAAACAGCCAATCCAATGATTTACATACCAGAACTCAGTTTGGTGAGAATATGAAAAACAAAACAATGTTAAGTGAACCTAATGCTGATGATAAAGGTTGTAAAGTGAAAATGGACTTAAAAATGATTCTGAACGATTGAACAACTTTTTAATCCTTGTATATACACCACCTTTGTATTTTATGACCTTTACTTTTTATGAAATTAAATTATTAACCAAAATTAACGAACTGATTTATATATTATCTAGCAAATACTATGATCAAGATAATGCACAATATGGACAAAATCAACCACAAGCCGAAGTACAAACATGTGAATAACTTTACCGTATACAAGAACGATCCCCATTCCTTCAAACAAATCCTCAAAAACTCACTCTTAATAGATCCGTCTCTATAATGGAGATTGTTCAAGTAATACTTCAATCTAGTATAATCCACATCCACCAAAACCCCATCTGTGATTTCCGGTTGGAAGTTAATGACAGAAGTAGTATCCCTGAACCCCACTTTCTTTTCTCTATGTCCTTCTTCATTTTCCTCTTTCTTAACTCGAGTATGTTCCAAACTACTAGATATCTCATGTTCTAACCATAGTGAAACAATCCCGAAATATCCAATTTCCCTCGTACTATAACCATTATGGAATTGATTTTTGGAATATGGGTTTTCTTGGATGTAATCAATTTCTTGTAAGGTTTTTTCTTTGTTGATGGCGATTTTCAAAAAAGTTGCATTATCCAAAAACACAATCAATATGGGGCCAAGAATGGGGATGAATAGACATATCAGAATGTATTGCCATGAAAGATTCGCTTTGATGGTTAGTTTCAACACGGAAGTTAATCTATGTTTAGATATGTAGACTTCAGGAGAGGCAGTAGAAGCAGATAAATCCTTGTTTAAAATGCCGTTGGTGTAAACATCTGTAGGTTGTTGGTATTGATATATCGACATGTGTTTGGTGTTGATCACATGGCCCTTCTTGGTCTTTCTCTGGTGGGAAGCTTTTTGCAATTTCATGGAAAGAAGTGGATTGGCACTGTTGTTTGAAAGCATGCTAGTGTCAGAGTTAGAAAATGATCTGTTTGGTAGTGGCTTTTGAAGGTCGTAGAGATCATTCGTAGTGTTGTTCTCCTTGTCAAAATCACTTTGTACCAAAATATTAGTGTTGGCCTGGCTTTGAGGTGGTAAAGGTTCGGTTGCGTTGTAGTTCTTGTAGTAACCTACGAACATATTACCATTCTCTTCTAAAAATTCTTCATTTTTGGTCATTGCCTTCTTCTTGTTTTGAATACTTCCACTGCTGGTGCTGTTGCTGCTGTTTGGATATGTAGGTTTACCCTTGTCAGATAACGCCTTACGTGAATCAGGTGAATCAAACAGAATATGTGTAGACACAGTTATGTCACTTGTAGATGATCTATTATTATGTTTGTAAGATCTAAAGTTTTGATAACTATTGTTTCCATAATGAGAAAAGTTACTTGTTGATGGTGTCTTTGTTTGATAATAACTGAATCTATGGTTATTCAAACTTGACTTATCTTGTGATGAATCTATAGACATGAATGTGTGGTTTTCCTTTTGAATGTTCTCAAAGGCTTGAGAATCTCTTAGTTTCAACTCAATCTGGGATGCACTAGGCGCTAGTTCATGTCTTCCGACTACATAAGCTAAAGCTGCATTTCCTACTTCAACATTATCCAAAGCAAACATGGTTTCTAATCCGGTTGTTTTACCATTATTGTCTAGATAGGTGGTGTCCCCATTGCTAACAGGTGACATAATGTTATTCGATACTTTTGTAATGTCTTCCTGATTGTCCGTTAGGTATTGGGTGTGATGACTGTCTCTTAGTTCATTTTCTATGTCGAAATTAAAGCTGCTGTGTGATGATTGATCATCAAAGTTTAAATTGTTGTTATGAGTTCGCTGCTGAGCATATCGATTTTCCCAGTCGCGTGAATTGTTGTGATTTGAATTGTCAGACATCGTAAAGATGCATCAATGTTTTAAAATGTATGTTTTATTTTATGAATGTATAGTTTTAGATTAAACGTCTTTGATAAAACGTAATATCTCAAAGAACAGTAAGTGAAAGGAAAAAGCTTGTGGTATTAATGTAGCTGATTATTGGTCTTGATTCAACAGAAGAAAATAAATTAAAATTCTGGAAAAAGGAGACTATTTTTGGTGATGTTTCATGTAAATTTTTTCAAAAAAAAAAATAACGAGTGTATGAGAACAGAATTACAAGCCTTTGAATATGCAGGAATATGAGGGTGTTGTTTGGGTTTCAATGCATGAATAGACAGTTATGCTCGAATTAATGATATAATCGAAAGGAAATGTTTAGCATTCGCTAATCTTAGGAGTAAAAATATCGAACGTTCAAGGAGAAGTGTGTTTCAAAACGAAAATTTTTTTTGGTATATTAATTGCTGAGTTTTCTGGGAAGGATTAATTCAGCCGTTTAAGATATATTCTTTTCAGTTCAGCGTTAAAAAAAAAAAAGTGCCTGGACGAGGAGACGTGTTCATATTCCCCAAAGCGGAAATATAATTGATTTGTCTTTAAGCAGGTCACGTGTAAATCACCTGCCCTGTTAAGTTCAAAAGAAACAAACTTAAACCTCAAAAAAAAAAAAAAATAAGTAGTTGTAAAAGATTCTTGTAGTCAGTAAATAGCATAAGAAATTAAATAATCAAATAGTGTTTTTATAAATAAAACATTTGATTCAAAAAAAAATGATCAACTTGTTTTGTAGAAAAGGGAAAGATCATTAGCTTGAGTAATCCCATTATAAATTCTTCTCAAAATAATCTCAACTATCGTAAAAAACAGTTAAAACCTGGATAATGTTAGTTTTAAAATAAATTAACATTAGTCGTAGCTAAAAACAACATTATTATATCAATTGATCTTTAATTTATAGTTTAAATTTTTTAATCTTACCTATTTTTTCTTCTATAATGCATAGATCAATACCGATAACTTAAACAATGGATGATCATAATTATAACTTTAAATTAAAAAAAAAAACCCCCCCCTTTCTTTAAATGATAATAATAAAATGCACAGTTAATAATGAAAAATAGCTCCTAAAATATATACTTAAATCAGAACGGACCAGTAATCTCGTCATACAGCATCTGTTTCAAAGACTCCATGAGTTCCTCGTTTTCCTCAGTCTGTTCCCAAGATTGCATGTTCACATCACTATCCATTCTCCAGAACTTATCATTGATCACATCCACCGGCGGATACACAGGCTCATCGTTCTCATCGTGGTAAGCCTGTAGGAATGGATGTTTCAATGCCTCAGCTGCAGAGATTCTTTTATGTGGGTTGAAAGTCAACAACTTCTCCAACAAATCAATAGCCAATGGGTCTGTTCCTTCTGGCAAGAATTCTGTCCAATTGATCTTCTCAAATCTTGGTAAGGACAACACATAAGCCTTGGCTCTATCTGATTTAATAATATTGAAGTCTTCTTCTGATGGTGTCCCCAGTTTTTCCAAAATCAACAACAATTGATGATGGTAATCACGACCTGGGAAGATGGCTTGCCCATCATTCAAAAGTTCACCAAGAATACACCCACAAGACCAAATATCAATGGCTGTGGAATATTCTTGGAAGGAAAGCATGATTTCAGGTGCTCTGTACCATCTGGTGGCAACATATTCAGTCATGAACCCAATCATGTCCTTGTTGTTGCTGCCGCTGGATAAAATGCATCTAGATAATCCAAAGTCACAGATTTTCAAGTCACAATTACCATTCAATAAAACGTTGCTTGGTTTTAAATCTCTATGAAGTACTTCTGCTGAGTGTATGGCCTTTAATGCTCTTAATATTTGATAGGTGAAGTATTGGATATGTTCTGAGGTCACTGTTCTTATGCCTGATTTTTGAAAACTCTCTTTGGAATTGCTGATAACTTTTGAAAGATCGGTGTCCATCAGTTCTTGGACTAAATAAACCTCATCAAAGGTTTCATATGTGTCTGGTTTGATTATATCCAGTATGGTGATGATGTTCTCATGATCATGGAAGAGCTTTAACAATTTAAGTTCTCGAAGTGTTCGTGTTATTAACAATGGCTTCCCCATAGGTAATATCTTCTTTATTGCTACAGATGTTTGGATTTTTTCTTGTGTATCAGGAACCATGTAGTTGTGTATGGCTGAAACAACCACACCATATGCGCCTTCACCGACTAGTTCTCGAAGTTGGTAGTATGGAGGAATGTTAAACTTTATTTTCTTTGTTCTTTGCTGGTGGTTCATTTTTAATTGTATATGTATAATGTTATAAGTGGGTAGTGGTATATAAGCAACTATCGCTGGTTAAGATGTGATGACTAACAGAGCTAGCTATGGGTATTTTTTATTAGGTTGCTTGTGCTGACAGTTCTATTACAAGAGTTTTAAAATTTTTATGTTTAAGAAAAAAAAAGGTGAGCGTAGACATAGAGAAAAGCGGCTAGAATTGCCTTTCTGTGGTAAAAATTTTCATTAAAAAAAAAACTGCGCCACGTAGAACGTTTTGAAGAGCGCAAAGGACAAAAAAGAGTAGCTGGTGGAACTTTTCAAACAAAAAAGAAAAATACTACATGCTGATATTGTAGCCTTTGTTAGCTGTTTATTTTGTTGTGGACGATGTGATATGTGGTTATGTCAGTATTATGCAGACACATGTTTCAGAAGAAGAAGAAACAGGCGGTATGTTTAGTTATAAGTGTATTGTTAAGCAAAGTGTCATTGATTAGACTGTATAAATGTTATTGTTTACATTTGTGATATTATTCTTGTATATGTAATGTAGTAGCATTGCTTTCTTTTAACTTAATTTACTGCAATATATTTTATTTAACTAGATCAAATGTAAACAATTGACTTACAGTTAATTTTTTAAGGGCGTTTATCTTTGCTACCGTGTAGTAAAAAAAAAGGACCAAATCGTACCGCTATCGGAATCTTAACTATCTATACCAACTTCTTTACATTTAAACAACATTCAAACCACCCCAAAAATGAATGCATTGAAGAATAAAGTCAACATATCGATTATACAATTAGCTGGATCTAAGCCTGATAAGTTTGCCAACTTGAAAAGAGCCGAAGAACTAATCAGCGAGGCCATTTCCAAATACCCTAAGACCCAAGTTGTTGTTTTACCTGAATGTTTCAATGCTCCTTACTCTGTGAAGTTATTCAGAAAGTATGCCGAGCCTATTGTTTTAAACGACAAAGTAAACGCTCCAAGTGTATACAAGCTATCTGAACTAGCCAAGACCTTCAAAATCCTGTTGATTGGTGGTTCCATACCTGAAATCGATCCAAAAACTAACAAGATCTACAACACTTCATTAGTCTTTAATTCCGAGGGTGAATTGATCGGTCAACATAGAAAACTTCATTTATTTGACATTTCCATCCCCAATGGGATCACCTTCCAAGAATCTAAGACCTTATCAGCTGGTGATAAATTAACCACCATTGCTGATGCCAAAACAGGTTTGAACTTTGGGTTGGGTATTTGTTATGATATGAGATTCCCTGAAGGTGCCATGTATGCTGCCAGAACCAAGAATGCAAGTTGTATGATTTATCCATCAGCCTTCAACACAGTCACTGGACCTTTGCATTGGCATAGTTTGGCCAAAGGAAGAAGTATCGACAACCAAATTTATACTATTTTGTGTTCTCCATCTAGAGCTGCAGATGGTGTTGTTGATGAGTTTGGTGAGCCTGTTTATAAGGCTTATGGACATTCCATTGTTGTTGATCCAAAAGGTGGAATTGTTTGTGAAGCAGGTGAAGGTGAGGAGATTTTGAATTGTGATTTGGATGGTGCTTTTATTGATGAAGTTAGACAAGCAATTCCAATCACCTTCCAAAGAAGATTTGATGTTTACGAAGATGTTAAATTAAAAGAATAAGTTATTCAAAATTTTTGAAAATTAATTAAGGTTGGTTTCCTTATTTAAACCTTATATAGTTATTTTTCTAATGCATGTGTATTAATCATATCAATCTCTCTCTCTTTTATTTTTTATTTCTTATAATAGTAGAAGATACTTTTTTTTATAGTTTATTATATCCCCTTTTCCGATTCATACCGTTAAAATTATGAAATGGTTTGTGGACCTGAAATACCAGGAACTCTGATTCTCAACTTATGGGTCCAAGGGAGTTTTGGAATAACACCTATACAAACACAAACAACAAAGTTAAATATGAACATCATCAAGGAAAATCTTGAGTAATGGGTTGATATCAAGAACAAACCGATAGGGAATAGAATCAAAAACTTTCTGGCAGGAGTGAATTGTTCACCATGATCAATTTGTTCCCACATAGTCAAGTTATCAAAACAACCACCATTCAAGTCAAATGGAGATCCCTTGATCATATGGAACATGATGTATGAACCACAGCAGTATAATGCATTGGTCAACGTCCAAGACATTTCCGTAATGTGTTTGTAGTTGTTAGATTTTAAAAGCAATGAGGTGATGACTTTAAGAATGGCAATGATCAAGAAGTGGACCAACCAAGCACCTCTTTGGTCTATCCAAAGGACATTGGCGTTTATGGAGAGTTGTTGATCGTTTTCGTCTTCTATGGATTCAGGCTCAACATGGGATATGATTGATGATGAGCGTCTTCTTCTGTGGTCCTTGACAGGCTTTATACTTATGGATGTTGATCTAGGCTTTTCAGCGTTAGCCAATCTTGAGGCATGTGTGGATAGAGGAATTTGTTCCACTTCATCGGTTGGGAATGGGATAGATTCTGTTATTTTGTTGTCGTCATCGGAAGAAGCTGAGCTGTCTCTTGAGTGAACAGACTTGTTATCGGAGTTATTTACAGCAGTAGACATGGTACTTTCAGCAATGGTTAAAGTGGTTAATTGTATTTAGATAATAGATGTGGTTAGTGTGGGTGTGTTTTTTAGTTTGAGAGAGAAAAAAGAATGATTTTACGAGCTTCTTTCGAATCAGGGGAAAGAGAGAAAAAAAAAAAAGGGTGAAGGTTTGTAGTGGGATCATTCAACTATGAACTGTACATTGCAAAAAAAAAAAGCAGCAACAAGGATATCATCAAATGACTACGTGTCAATGATGTTTTGATGATGATCATCGGTGTATACTTTCCAGAGTTTTCAGGGTTATCATTGGCATTCTATATTTAGGACAGAAGCAGTTTATCTCTCACACTTGGACTTTTTTTTTTTTTAAAAACAGTTCATCGCCTGGCAATTGCTTAGAAATCATTGCACGAAGCAGCCAAATAGTCTCATGTTTTTGACATTGGCTTTTTTTTTTCTGTCGCTTAAGGCTTAAAAAAAACTCTATAAAAAGACAACGCATATGGAAACTGTTATGATATATATGTTTTTTCTTTTTTAAAATTATTAAGTTTTACAACTGTTGATCTACTTGTAAAAAAAAGCATTTTCTTTGTTATTTTTAATTATCACAACCAAGGAAACCAATTGTTCTAACAACTTTAATAAATCAAAAACTATGGCCAAACAGATCTTACCTACCACTTTGAAACCTAGAAAGAAGGCTAAAACAGCCGAGGAAAAGGAACAAAGAAGAATTGAAAGAATTATGAGAAACAGAAAAGCAGCCCACAAGTCTCGTGAAAGAAAGAGATTTTATTTGAATTTGTACCAACAGAAATCTGAAAAGTACGACTTATTGTTTGATATGTTGATGAAACACAACGTATTAGAATCAAATAACGAATTGAACAACAACCAATTGTTCTTGTCTTTGAAGAACGAAATTTCTAATTTGAATTCAAAGCAAAAACTCTTTGAAAAAGAGAATGGGACTGTTAACTCTTCTGTTCCTAAGAGAGACGATGAAGACGACGAAGAAGATCAACAAGATTTTAATGATGTAGTTGGCGAACCTATTGCCAAAAAGAGAAAGTTCTCTTATGACAATGTTTCTCCAACTGCTAAAGTTGTTGAAGCAGTTCAATCTCCTGAATCTTCAACAACTACATTAAAAGATACGAAACTAGAAGAACAAGACCTTGATTACTTGTTCACTAATAACAATTTGAACTTTGCTAGTAATTTAGACATTGGTCTAGAATTAGGTATTCGTTTGGATGAGAATGTCTTAGACAAACACAATTTGAACTATCCTTTAATTTTGAATGACAGTGAATCATTCATCATGCAACAGCGTTATCCAGCAGAGATAACAAGCAAATAGTGTACACTTTGAAATAAAAAAAATTGTGAGTGAAGTTTGAGAAGAATAATGGTTATTACCTACAAACCATTTTATTGAGAGATATAATCAACAACAAAGAATAAAACTGTTTGGCCATAGTTTGTTTTATCGATATACCCAATTTTTTTAGAATACGGTTATCAAATCCTTCAATATCTCTCAATAGAACCACTTCATTCACAAAGTACACTGTTTATTTGAAGATGTTTTTTACCCATAAGGAATCATTGATTTGATTTTTTTTTTTGGTAAACATTTTTAATATTGCCTGCAGCGCAAAACAGCATGATGTATTTGGCACACAACGAATTCAATTTAAAGGACCACAATACTGATATTCTTGATCAATGACTGAGATTATCAACAAACAACAAAAAATGTAAAATAAGTAAAAAAATATAAATTTAGGTTAGGAAAGATAAAAAAGAAGATATGATCAAAGTGGAGATTCATATTGAATAAGAAAAAAAAAGATAGTGGACAGCTTATTGGCAATGAGGAGCAGTAACGTGGCGCACACTCTGAACTCTCTTAAAGATGAGTTCATTATGCGACTGACTGACACCTGTATATATGACAACTGCTTGTAACTACTTTTTATTAAAAAAGAAGAGAGAGAGAGGATGGTGATTAGAAGTGTCTCACGTGGGGTGTTTCTTGAGCTTAGAGTAAAAAATGTCTAATCCGGTTTTTTTTCCCCCGAGTGTTTTTTACTCCACAAATGCGTGACATTTCTGCCCATCACTTGGTGTACGTTTTTTTTAAACCCACTCCCCTTGGTATTGTGTTATCTTGTGTGACTTTTTGGGAATCACATATAAGGGGTGGGTGAATCACTCTTCTGTGATTCTTTTGCATAATTCAGTCAGCAGTCATTCATTATTCGTTTTTATGCACTAATTTGCTGGAAACCAAACAAATAAATAAATATAAACCAACAGCTTACATATATAAACCACTATGAACACTGACTACGAAATCGATCAACAAGACCTTTCTATTGGCAACTTGGCCTCTAAGAACATGAAGAAATTACACCTAAACGGCAACTCTCAAGAAGATAGCATATCCATGGCTTCTACTCCTTCTTTACAAAACGTCTTTGGTCAGCACCCATCCATGATGACTAGAGCTCAATCTGGATCCACTTACAACACCCTTGCTCCTATAAAGTTCCCAAACATGTTACCTATTGATGACGGTAATGAAAACTTGGTTTCTGACTCCACCTTGGAAGCCATGTACAACAAAACCAACCAAGTAATGACTTTGCAAAGCTACTACTTGTCCTATAAAAATACCCTTCAAAACGTTTACAAGGCATTTTACTTAAAGCCTAGCACTGATGCTTATCAATCTTTCATTTTAGACAGCAATTCCATCTACGACTTGTTGAAATTGAATGTGATCTCCAACAACATCAACAACAAATCCAACAACTCCAACGTCTTGGTTTTGTACACTGGTTTGAACTCTAACAAGTTTTTGCAAGCATTTGAAAACAAGTCCGTTGATGTCATGTACTCCAACATTGGTACAAACAAGTTTGACTTGAACCAATTGAAGTTCTTGATTACTAATAACAAGTACAAGTTGATTTGCTTTACATATGTTGATGAATCCATTGGTGTTAAAATTTCGGTCAATGAAACTTACAACTTCATCAAACAATACTCCCCTGATTCATTGTTAGTCATGGACTGTAATGGTGCCATTTCTTCTGAGCCAATGAACTTAGTCGACTACCCATTCGACTTGGTGTTTGATGACTCTAATGACTTGAACGGTCCTCAAGGCTTGACATTTGGTTGTATCTCCAACAAATTCATTGATTACTTGAACATATTGAATGATGTTGGTGATTACCATGTTTCCGAATTGATGAATTTGAAAAAATACATTAAATCCTGGAAGCTGATTGAATCTTACGACGACGACTTTGATTTACAAAGCAACTTGAAGGTTGAAAACAACGAGGCCATTGATAACGCCTTGATCAAAGTATCCAAAGTATTACTCCTAGGTTTTGAAGAAGCTTTGATTTCCTTCATCAACACAAACTTGGACATCTACTACACCAAGTGTTACGAACTAAGTGAGTTTTTGAAAACCAGCATTCAAGGAAGTTTGAACTTGAACTTGGTCACCGATTATAGAGAGGGTGAACACTCTTTGGTCAATGGGTTGACTTGTATCCAATACTTGAACACAGACTTGCTAGTCAACTACTTGTTCAACTCATACAACTTGTCTGTTTCTGAAGGTAAGATCACCAACATGAAGATGAAGACTTCTTTGTCCAAAATTGACATCAAGTATTTCAGAATTAAGAATATTCAACCAATTATTGTCAGAGATTTCATTAAATTTGGCGGCAAGGCTGAAGATTATTCTGAGTATAAGATGTTGTTGAGTATTTTGAGAAAGAGTATTGAGTCTGTCGACTACATGTCTGGAAAGAAGGGTTACTCCAGTGTTTCCATCGCTGAGACAATGTAAATATAATAATAAGCCAGCAATCTGCAATATTTATATATATAATGAGATGTTTTATAATTCAATGAAATGATATTTAAAAAGAATGGTGATTTTATAGATGTTCTTTTTGGATTATCTGGAGTAGGTCACGTGCATTCAAGAACCCCGAACGTTTCTTTTTTTTTTTTTTTTGGAAAACGTGAAGAATTTCCTTATATGCTAGCATTTCTTACATCTAAATTTTTCAAAAATATGTATTATTCAACGTTGAAGAGATATCACAACATAACCAAACAACACATTAAACCGATTATACTAATTTTGAGATGAATACGGGTAAAAAGGGAAAACATATTCAATTACCAAAGTCGCTTATGACTGAGATATCCACTACTAATGGAAGCACAGAGAACACAAGTCTTCCATACTCCAGAAAGAGGAAGTATCAGAACAATGCCAAAGGCAGGATGACCAGAAAGGAGAGGAGAAAGTTTGAAAGAGATGATAAGAAGAGAAAGTTGAACAACAACAAGTCAAAAGGGGTGTCTGTACAATCCAACAATAATAGAAAACCGATAAAGAAAGAAGAACCGAAGAAGGAAGTAGAAAAGGAAGAAGAATTGGATTTGCCTACAGATGATTCCCTTGATTCAGATGATTTTGATGAATTTGACGAAGACGATCTGACTAAAGAGGAATGGAAACAATTGAAGGAACTTGAGGGTGGTGATATTTCCTCCTCATCTTCATCCTCATCATCAGAGAGTGAAGATAGTGATGAAGATACGGTTATAGAAGAAACCCACAAACAACCGATAAAACTGAAACCAGCTATTAAACTTAAGTTGAACAAGAAGGTGATCACTAAAACCCAGAAGAAACATGTCACTTTCAATAAAAAGATTGGAGAGAGATTGATCCCTGCTAGAGAGAATTATGGTCATTATGATGTCACATCCTCTGACGAAGAAGATGAAGATTCGTACTTGGATGAACTTGCATTATCAGATTCTAGCGAGGAACTTTCCCAAGACGAAGAATCAGACTCTATTATAGATGAAGAGGAAAATTCTGAAAGGGAAATGACTGTGGAGGAAACCATGGCTGCTCTGAAAGCTGCAAAAGAAAACAAAAACAAACCAGCTCAATCAGACAGTGATTCTTATTCAGAAGATGATTTCATGAGTGCTGAAGAAGGCTTTTCTAGTGAAGAAGAAGAAAGGGAGATGACAGTCGAGGAAACAATGGCTGCATTGAAAGCTGCCAAGGAAAAGAAAAACAATAATGTCAAACTTGATGAATCCGAATCTGAAGATGAATTCATGAGTGCTGAGGAGGAAGAGGAAAAGGAAATGACAGTAGAAGAAACCATGGCTGCTTTGAAGGCTGCTAAAGAAAAGAAAAATAAAAAGAACAAAATTGAAGAGAAAGAAATAGAACCTGTAGTTGACTACCCGGAATTAGAAAGTGACGAAGATGAAAGAAATATGAGATACTACGCCAAAAAGTTGAAAATGAACTCCAAAAACAAGAAGTTGAAGGCAATGGATGAATATGATGCCATTGGTGGGTTACTTGAAGGTTTAGATTTCTTCGACGACTACGGAAAAGATTTAGAAGACTACGGTGATCTTGAATTCAAAGATGATGTTTCCTCAGATTCCGAAAGTGACGAATCAGACAGCGAAGCCAGCGATGACTCTGAACACTCAGATGATGGCGATTATGACGAAGAAGAAGTATACGATGATTTCGATGAAAACGACTTAACTCCAGAAGAATGGAAACAATTAAGAGAACTTGAGGACAGTGAAGGTGATTATGAAGACTACTCATCCGAAGAAGAGGTTGAAGAAAAACCAAAGTCCAAGAAGAAGTCCTCAAAGAAGAAACAAAATTTATACGGATTAGACACTGAATTGGATGAACAAGACAAAGAAATCATTCAAAAGCTTGAGGATGATGAGGAACAAGTTGATGAAAAACTAGACAAGGACGTCAAGAGTTTATACAACAAGTTATCCGAAACCAACATCAACAACATCATTGCATCTTTATTAGATTTATTCAACATCAAGTCCAGACAAGTCTGCATGAACACCATCATCAGAAGAATCATCATTGATTGTAACACTAGCGAAAAACTACTTGACCAATACCTAATGAACTACATCGGTACTGTTTATGCCATTTGGAAGTTCAAGGGTGTTGACTTTGGTGCTAACTTCATTCAAAAGTTAGTTGAGAAGATCATAGCCTTTTTGGACACTGACAATAGTGATGAAGATAGTATTGCCAAGAACGGATCCAATTTGGTCACTCTTTTGGCTTATTGTTTCAACTTCGGGATCATCACTAACAAGTTGATCTACAACTTGCTTGATCTATTTGCAGATGTATCCAATGAAACCAGTGTTGAATTAATTTTGAAGATCATTTCTGTTTCGGGGGTTTTGCTAAGAGGTGAAAATCCAAAAGACTTGAGTAATGTAATCAATAAGTTGTTAGCAAACCTTGAGGACAATAGTGGTGAAGACGATTCAAGATTGCAATTCTTGATTGATACTTTAAAAGATTTGAGATTGAACAAGATTGACAAAAATTTGACAGCTAAGACTAACCATAGCAATATGAAGAAGTCCATTACTAAGTCCTTGAAAATTGATTCTAAGACTTTGGGTAGTAACTCCTCCCAAGCTATACAAGTATCTCTGGATGATATTTTGAACATCGATACTAAAGGTAAATGGTGGTTGATTGGTGGCTCTTACAGAGGCAACATGTCCACTGCTGTTACTGACGGTGATGATTTCAACGAAGATGAAAACATCGAACTTGACAATGATATTGAATTCTCTGATATAGAATTGAACGATGATTTCATTGATGAATTGCCAGATTACAATCAACTAGCTGAACAAAATAAGATGTCCTCACAATTGTCTAAGGCTGTGTTTGTTGGTATCTCCTCTGCACAAGATCCATTGGATTGTATCATGAGATTAGATAAATTGAACATCAAGAAGAAAAACCACCAAGAGCTATTGAGAGTTTTGATCCATGTTTCAAAACTAGATGCTCAATATAATCCTTTCTATGAAATGGTCATAATTAGATTGAACAAGAACATGCCGGGGTTCAATAAAACTATCAAGTTCCATTTCTGGGATACAATCAAGAACTTTGAATCAAACAATGATGAAGATGATGTTGAAGGTATTTTGACCAGTTTATATGGTGAATTCGGAAAACAAAGAGATTCAAAGATTGTTCAAGAAGCCAGATTGTATGGTAGTTTGATTGCTCACAAGATCATTCCATTTGACGTTTTCAAGCATGTTCCAATTTTAGATGGATTGACAACAGAAGGTGAATTGTTTGTCAACAGTTTGATTTATCAATTGTTGATCAAGACTGGTAAAGAATGTGAACAAAAAGTGAAGGATAAGAACAACAAGAAGACTATCAAGTATGATGAAGATAAACTACACGAAATTATCTTCAACTCCATTCAAAAAGAGAATGAACTTGTGATTTACAAACAACTACAATGGTACGTAGACAACAAATTCGAGTATGATGATTTCAACTTCACTACTGAATCAAAGAAGGAAACCAGAAGATTTGAATGGGCCTTGAGAGCATTCAAAAACGGTATCAACGAAAATATCAAATACTTAGAATAACATCCTTTATTTATATATCAATTCATATTAGCTTGTGCATCTTTTATAACCTTAATGATCTCACTTGCATCATCCTCAGTCTTCACACTCAACAAATGTGTTTCTATTTTCTTAGTCTCAGGATTGAATATCGGCATCTTCACAACCTTTTTTCTTTGGGGGATTTGTTCATACTTAACCCCAGCTATGATATATGTATTCAATATGATGTTTCCCATCCCCTCAGTTCTCAATAAAAATCTGTATTTCTTGGAATCTTCCTTGGATTGTAATATCTTGAACATCCCTACACCTTTGGTTATGTATGGACTTTCCTTGTTCTCAGGTTGATATACTTTCAGCTGAGCCTTTTGTGTGTATAATAAGTTTTCAGTGGATTCTTCATCATTCTCCAACTTAAGTTGTTCTTGTTTTTCTTCCTCATCGTTGTCGGCTGGAGCAGCTGTTTGAGTTGGAGCTTCAGTGGCAGTGCCTAGGTTGAATGGTAAAGCAAACTTGAAGTTTGATGTTGGTTGACTGCTTGGGGCTTCAGTGGTTTCTTCCTTCTTTCCAAAGGAGAAGCTGGTAGTGGCACCAAAGGCACCTGGCTTTTCAGTAGTAGATGGTTGTGGCTTACCAAAGCTGAAAGTGGAAGCTGGTTCAGTCTTAGTTTCTGCAGGTTTGCCGAATGAAAAAGTAGGAGCTGGCTTTGGTTCATTTTCGGCTGGCTTATTAAATGAGAAAGTTGAAGCTGGTTTGGATTCAGCCTCTGCAGGTTTTCCAAAGCTGAAAGATGGAATGGCTTTTGGTTTATCATCTTTTGCACCAAAGTTGAATAAAGAAGTGGCTGCTGGCTTATCTTCAGTCTTTTTGTTATCCAAATTGAAGGTGAAAGTTGATGGTTCATCAGGTTTCGTTTCATTATTCTTAAAAATTGATGGTAATTTGACTTCCTTTTTATCACTGTTGCCTAAGTTGAAGCTGAAAGCTGGAGCCTTGGTAGCGACTGGATCATTCTTGCCATTTGGCAATACACTAGAAAAAGCAGGCTTAGATTCTTCTTCCTTTTTTCCAATCTTGAAAACTGGATCTTCAACCTTTCCACCAAATGTGAAGGAAGGTCCTTTAGGTTGCTCAGCAATGTCTGAATCATCTGAGTGTACCTCCGCAGCTTGTTTCTTGGCTAAAGCTTCTCCGAAAACAAAAGCAGGTTTCTTAGCTACAGGGTTGCTTGTTAGAGTGAATTGTGGTCCCTTGATTTCAGGTTTATCAGCTTCTTCGTCGCTGGTTGGTAATTCAGTTATGGATGGTTTTTCAGAGCTTGGTTTCAGTTTCTTTAATTGTTCGAAAGTGTTGTTAGGAGCAACAACAGGCTTAGATAATTGAGGCTTGAAATTTTTAAATGGAGTTTCCTTAACTGGTGGGGCTTCCTTATGTTCTGGAGTAGCTGAGGCTGTGCCTGAAAGAGCTTGCTTGGCGTATTCCAAATATTTTTCACATGCTTTTGTCAAATTACATTGAGGATCTTCCTTAATGGATTCTGTTATTTTTTGTGAGAAGTTGAAGTTGATGGCTTTAAATTTAGTCATCTTTTCAACTTCTTCACTAGGTTCTGGAAGTAGAACAGAAGAGAACTTGTTGCTGTGCTTCATTAAGTTGGCAAATACATTTACAGCAGGTTGTTCTGTAGCCGGAGTTGGTGCAGGTGCCTTGTTCAAAGGCTTTCTTAGTTTGGCAATTTTTCTTCCGGAAGTATTTGAAGAAGACAACTGACTTGCAGAAAACTTATCTTCTTGAGCTTTTCTTTCTAATTCTTCTTCAATAGCCTTATGATGGCCATCTCTATCTAGCTGAAAATCAGCTCTTCTTTTAGACATGGTTGGTTATATGAAGAGCAAAGTGGTGTGGTTTATATTAGTTGTTGTTTATTTTTTTGTTTAGCTTTTATTCGAAAAAAATTTATTTTTAAGATGGCGAGAATTGTAAAGTTCGGAAATAATACAGGTCACATGTTGTTTTTTAAAAAAAAATTAAATAAACAGCAAAATATTTGTAACAAAAAAAAGGTTTGCAAAAAAAATGTCATAAACTTTCCTAAAGTGGAAATTATATTGGTAAGAACTGAATTATTGAATTTTTCTAAAAAAAAGTGTCCAGAAAAGGTAATACGGGCATCCATTCAACATTCTGGTTACTTTGCAAAAAAAAATACCTCTAACAAAATTCCTAGAGGCAAATCGTGACAGGCAAAACAAAACTTATGGGAGTAAAGGATTTCTTAGGCGCTAGCAATATTTGAAAAAGATTAGCTGGGTATCTGTACAAGGCAAAAATTTTTAATCTCACTTTTTTTTTTTTCTCTTTGGTTACACACTCGTTTCTGTCTATTAACAATCTTTGTTAGCAACATTTTGTTCTTAGGTTAGCTACACTTAACTCTTTAAAGTATTGCTTACATTTGTTTAAAAAAGTCTATTAAAAACCAAGCAACACGTTTTAGAAATAGTATGTAACAACACCATATAGACCTTATTGATTGATATATCACAGATGACACACCCCGTCATTGAATGGGTGAAGTAGAGGATACATGAAGTGGATATAAATTATTGAAAACCAAGAATTATGAAGTACAATTGATGGAATGAATAAAGGATAAAAATGAATACAACACATTAACTAAGCAATGTCTACAGAGATATAATTAATTAATTTTTATAAAGATAGAGAAGTTAAAATGATTAAAATGTGACTATAATCCTACACCAAGCATAAACCATGTTCAATTGGTTAGTAACTGCTGAAAATGTTAAAAATTACATGAATACAACAACATCAAAATAACAACGGAAACTGAATTTAGTTTTTATGATGGAGTAGAAACAACATGAAGAAATTTACAATCCCCTTATAATACGAGGTGTCGAAGATGATAATATGGATAAATCAATACTCAGCAATCATACACCAGAAGATACATTTTTAAATGTACTGTTTTGCAATTACAAAATAAAAGAAAACATTAAAATTACTAACAATTAAACATTAATTATTTTTTCAAAATGAAATAATAAACCAAACATAATATTCAATAACAGATTTATAATGGCTCCAAAGCAACAATTATCTAAAGCCCAAAAGGCTGCCGCTGCTATGGCCGGTGGTAAGAAATCTAAAAAGAAATGGTCCAAGAAGTCTCACAAGGATAGAGCTCAACACGCTGTTATCTTAGATCAAGAAAAGTTAGACAGAATCTTAAAGGAAGTTCCATCTTACAAGTACGTTTCCATTTCTGTTTTAGTTGATAGATTAAAATTAGGTGGTTCTTTAGCTAGAGTTGCTTTAAAGGATTTAGAAGCTAGAGGTATGATCAAGGCTGTTTCTAAGCACTCCACCCAACAAATCTACGTTAGAGCTTCTTCTACTGATTAAATTTTATAAGAATAGTATTACACATTTTTATATAAAGAAAATCATCGGAACTCTCCTCATTTTATTGAATGTTGAGAAAGTTATAACACAAATTAAGAAAGAATGACAATATGATTGTTTATTAGAATACTTTTTTTTATTATGAAAAGTGTTCTTATGCTTATTTCCATTAGCAATAAACTGATACTGCATTATGTATGTCGAGACTATATATGTTCAGATATAAACTGTTGATGCTCCATGAGCATTGACAATCCCAAAAAAATATAATAAGTCAAAGAAATTATAAGTTGGTTTTGTTTGAATTGATTAAACTTTAATGCCTGAGGCTGATGTGTTGAGTAGCTTATTTTATTTCCATTTCGGGACATGTATTTGAAAACTGTAGAGCATTCATTTTTCACAGAGGGAAAAATTTTCACCAGCAAAAAAAGTTTCCAAGTTTCTTTTTTTTGCCTTGCTATATAAGGAGCTTTCTATGGTTGAAATATTTATAATGAATTAAGTTCCTAAATTTACTTTAATTCATATAAACAAGAGACATGAATTTAAACAAACTAACCAAAAAGCATTAATCTTTTGTGTATTAACCTTATTGATCATATGGATTTGGAGATAACTAGTTCTCTTGATCTTATACTTAATTAAGATGATTATAACAATTGGATTACCCATCTTCTTTTTCGGCTTCCATTCATTTGGTTGCAGAATTGGAAGGTATTATCCGCCTCTGAGGATGTATATGCAGGAATAAATTGTTGTAGGAATTCTTCGTTTATGATTGTAATTAAGCTATGGTCTTAAGAACATGAAATTATCTCCAGAATAACATGAGTTCATGTTGTTGAATTGAATATAAAAAATAAGGATCTATAAGGTTAATATAAAATAATGATTAATGTTCAACTATTCAAAAGTCAAAAATGAAAAACAGTTTGCTAATGTTGAGTTTTTAATTATGATGAATGACAACCACTTTTGTCTTTAAACTTTTCCGATGATGGTTTCTTCTTTTAGTTACATGAGTCTATAGATTAACATGCATCACCATCTGAATTTATTCAACATTACTATGTTTATTGTTTTTGAACTTTTTCAAGAATAGTTGGTTTTATGAATTCAAAATCAATAATATAATTTCAATTTCCTCTCTTTAGTAGCTTATGTTAATATGATGAACAACTTTTATCAGTTCTGCTTCTGAACCAAACTCAACAGGAAGATAATATAAAATACTTACCAAATACCGCTGATATTAACAAACTACTAAAATGAAAAATTGAATTAAATTATTGATTAGTGTTCTATTTAGTTTATGTTCTTTCTCTTTTATTGTAATGTTAATGTGTTGTATAATGATCCCAGGTTAACCTGCATTTTTAAAGTTCTTGTTTTAGCTTTTTGTATGAATCACGTGACAAACGCCTAAATCTCATCGTTCTTTTCTTTTTTTCTAGCCGTAAATTCATCGTCATCAACAACTAAGTAATAAATAGTTAAAGTAACCGAAACAACATACATCATAACAAAAATGGCTAACTCTAGATTTGAATATGTCAAAGAGTTTGAAACAAACATGAAAGTTCTGCCTGAAACATACATTGTCATAAGAATAGATGGAAAAAACTTCCATGAATTTTCCGATTATTATAAATTCCAAAAACCGAATGATATACGTGCAATCAACCTAATGAATGCCAGTGCTAAAAACTTGGTGTTGAAATACAAGTCAGAAATCATTTGTGCATATGGAGAATCAGATGAGTACAGTTTTATTTTAAGAAAAGATTCTCAGTTGTACAAAAGAAGAGTTGATAAATTAACAAGTTTGTTTGTGAGTTACTTTACATCACAATACATTTTCTTATGGGACAAGTTTTTTGAAAATGAGGTAAAGCTTGATTTCAAGCACCTGCCTATGTTTGATAGTAGATGTGTGAACTATCCCAACTTGGATGTTATAAAGGATTACTTAACATGGAGATTTGTTGACACACATATCAATAACTTATACAATACTGCATTCTGGGGTCTAATTTTAAAATGTGGAATGTCAAATAGAGAAGCACAGGAAAAACTTAGTGGAACATTATCAAAGGACAAGAACGAAATACTATACAGTGAGTGTGGCATTAATTACAATGACGAGCCAGAAATATTCAAGAAGGGGTCTTTGATCAACAAAAAAGGGGAAATTCTACACACAGATGTCGTGAAGAACATAAATGAAATATTCAAAGGATTTTAGGATTATATATAGACCATTGCTGAAATGAACATTTTATAGATCTGATCTTGCCCTTCTATTCCAGAATTTAATTATAGCTGGTAAGTCACGTGCGTTTTTTAAGAGTGCGTGGCTGATTCAATTTTTTCCCCAAGACACGCTAAAATTCAGCACAATTTTTTTAAAAAACTAAGCACCAGGCTGAACTATTGAGCAGATCCGTGTTGAAGAATTTAAAAATACACGTCTTTTTTTAAAAAAAAAATAAATTCACCATAGTTTTTAAATATAGAAGCAGACAATTTATTGGATCTAATTTTAAATATATCATGCAGATCCATTGTTCTTTTCAACCCTCCGTTTATGATTTAACTATTATTAGGAGGTTTCTAGGCTGAAGTCACGGTACAACTCTTGCTAAACTGTGGCTAAGTCGAATATGTTAATTTTTTTAAAAAATTACGCTGAAGTTTTAAATTCATTTCCATACCCACAAATTAACCTCTTGAAATCTTGAAGACTATTTAAACAGTTGTCAACTAATTATTAATTTTAGTTTTAATATTGAATTGTAAATTTAAAAAGTAATAATATAATAACCAGAATAAATACTATTACTACTCACTCCACACACACACATTAACAAAAATGCAAATTAAAAACGTTATCGCCGCTGCTACTTTATCTTCCATTGCTTTAGCTGAAACTTCCACTACCAAGGCCTCTACTACCACTTTAGGCCCATCTGCTTGGACCACCATGACTCCAAATGCCACCTACTCTTTAGGTTTGTCCAGTGAAGCCTCCACTTTCGGTGTTGGTATTGCTCCAATTACTACTGGTTCTATCTGGGCCAAGTACCAACCAACCACCACTGGTACATCCACCATTGCTAACCCAACTTCTGCCTCTGAATCTGCTGTGTCTGAAGCTACTGCTGTTAACGAAGATCCATTCCAAGTTGTTGCTTGTAAGGCTCCAGGTGTTTTGAACATCACTTTAGATAACGGTATCTTAAAGGATTCCCACGACAGAATTGGTTCCATTGTTGCCAACAGACAATTCCAATTTGACGGTCCAACTCCACAAGCCGGTGCCATCTACGCTGGTGGTTGGTCTATCTCCCCAGAAGGTAACTTGGTCTTGGGTGACGATGATATTTTCTTCCAATGTTTGTCTGGTAACTTCTATAACATATACGATGAATACGTTGCTGAACAATGTTACCCAGTTAACTTACAAGTTTTGGAATACGTTGACTGTTAAACGTGATTCAGTATAATGATAGATTCGGAAGTAAATGACTACACATAAAGTTAATACACATAATAAGATTGATAATTAGATGCAAGTTTATCTAATATTTCTTTTTCATAAACCAAAAGGTTTGATTATAATTGTTTAAAAAAAAAATAGAATGGGACATTTGAAATTTGATGGACTGGAATAATCAAATAATAATTAATATTATATGCAACATGATCAAAATTATAAGAAATTATATACAAAAATGGTTTGTCGTTTCAAACAGTTTCATTTTTTTAAAAAAAAAACAAGAAATATATTTGACATTAAGAAAAAACAAAATTGATTAAAAGTTAACTATATCTGAACCGGCAGATTTGCTCAATCTATTCATGATTGCCAAACCTTCTAATTCTTCCGAGACACCTTCAATGAATAGCAAGTCTATATTTTCAATATCATCCAATTCTCTCAATTCCTTAAAGATATTTTTTTGCATTTGTTTTAAATCATCTCCTAGTTTCTTAACAATCAATTTATCTTCTTTTTCAATGATCAATTCATTCTGATTAATCTCATCAAAAAACTTATAATTCAAAATCCCCACTTTCAGACCCTGTTCTGTTTCTTTCTTTGCAAGCAAAATTCTCTCATTCATTTCCTTCTCCACCTTTTTCACATCCCCTTCCACTGGCGAGAACAAAACAACTTTACACTTCGGAGCATAGTGCTTATACTTCATCCCCGGAGTTCTAACTTTTTGTTGATCACTCTTCAAAACACACTCCACTTTTACCTCTTTCTTCGTTATCTCTTCTATATCTTCTTTAGTAAACCCCCCAGGTCTCAACAACAAAACTTTATCTTCATCCGTGACACAATCCAAAACTGTAGACTCCACACCAATCGAACAATCACCTCCATCAAGAATCATGCTCGTCTTGCCTTTCAAATCAAAGTACACATGATTGGCAGAAGTAGGTGAAGGTTTGGTTGATGTGTTGGCAGATGGGGCTGCTACAGGAACATTAGCATAATGGATCAATGCACGAGCCACATCATTTCCAGGAAGTCTAACGGCGAATGTATTTTGGTTTCCTGTGGTTAATTTAGAAAGTTTGGCTTCAACTGAAAAAACACCATTTGAGATGTGGATTGGTAATAAGATTGTTAAAGGACCAGGCCATAGTTTATCAATGATGGAGTGATAATTCAAGGGTATGTTTTTCATTGGATTGGTTGGGTCATGCTCAAGTCCGTAAATTACCTCGTCTATTTGTTTAATGGAGGAAACATGAGATATCAAAGGATTGTCGCTAGGTCTGTTCTTGGCTTTGTATATGTTCTTCACACTTTCGTCGTTCATTGATGATCCACCAAGACCGTAAACGGTTTCAGTTGGAAAAGCTACAGTTTCATCAGTTCCAGATAGTATTTTTGCAGCTTTTATGATGTTGCTTTTGGTTTCTAAATCAGTGATTGTAGGTTCTTCACCAGAGATATGTGCTGTCTTGGAAAAGCTGATTGATTTAGGATCAACTTTGGCAAGGATGGTTTCAATTTGTTTAGATGATTGCATGGTGTATGTTTTCTTGAATGTTATGGTTTTGATTAGCTGTTTTAAGAACATAAAAACAATGTTTTTATCGGCTCAATGATCTGTACTAAACAAGAATCAAAGATAAGTTGATAATGTTGTGTTGGTTGATGTTTAAAACTAACGATGACTATCAAACCATGAACAAATCTGAGAAAAAAAAGGACTAGAAGTTCTTACAGTTATGTAATTTGGTGCGAAAGAAAAAAAAAAGAAATGTTAAAGGCGGATTTTACAAAATGAAATCATCGCCTTTAATCAATTCAACTTTTTAATTTAAAATTTTAATTATTTTATAAAAATGACAGATTGTATATAACATCAGTACATAAAAAGAGCTAATACAGTCTCATTTATTACCATTAACATGTTCATTATTGTAGAAAGAAAGTAAAAAGCAGATGGTTATTGTTTTTTTTTTCTGAGAAAAAAACTCACCAACGACTCTTTTAGTTATTTCTAGGCAATTAGAAACACTTGTGGTGAACGATAGATGGACCACTTTCATCGTATTCTTGCTTGGAGATCCACATTTGTTGGAAAGTAGTTAAGGAAGCTAAGATGGAACCACCGATCCAGACAGAGTACTTTCTTTCTGGTGGAGCAATGATCTTGATCTTCATGGAAGATGGAGCTAAGGCACTCATTTCCTTTTGCATTCTTTCAGCAATACCTGGGAACATGGTAGTACCACCGGACATGACGATGTTACCGTATAATTCCTTTCTGACATCAACATCACACTTAATAATAGAGTTGTAAGTGGTTTGATCAATACCAGCAGATTCTAAACCAATGAAGGAAGGTTGGAATAAGGCTTCTGGAGCTCTGAATCTTTCGTTACCAATGGTGATGACTTGACCATCTGGTAATTCGTAAGACTTTTCTATAGATGAAGATTGAGCAGCAGTTTCCATTTCTTGGTCAAAGTCTAGAGCAACATAGGATAACTTTTCCTTGATATCTCTGACGATTTCTCTTTCAGCAGTGGTGGTGAAGGAGTAACCTCTTTCGGTTAAGATCTTCATTAAGTAGTCGGTTAAGTCTCTACCAGCTAAGTCAATTCTTTGGATGGCGTGAGGAATGGAGAAACCGGCGTAGATTGGAACAACGTGGGAAACACCATCACCAGAATCTAAAACGATACCAGTGGTTCTACCAGAGGAGTATAAGGATAAAACAGCTTGGATAGAAACGTAGAAGGCTGGAACGTTGAAGGTTTCAAATAAGATTTGGGTCATCTTTTCCTTGTTAGACTTTGGGTTCATTGGGGCTTCGGTCAATAAGACTGGGTGTTCTTCTGGGGCAACTCTTAATTCGTTGTAGAAGGTATGGTGCCAGATCTTTTCCATATCGTCCCAGTTGGTAACGATACCGTGTTCGATTGGGTATCTTAAAGTTAAAATACCTCTCTTGGATTGAGCTTCATCACCAACGTAAGAGTCCTTTTGACCCATACCGACCATGATACCTTGGTGTCTTGGTCTACCAACGATAGATGGGAAGACAGCTCTTGGAGCGTCATCACCGGCGAAACCGGCTTTACACATACCGGAACCGTTATCAATAACTAAAGCAGCAACGTCTATTAGTAAAGTTAGGGGATTGTGAAAATAAATGGGGAATAATTGTTAGTAAAGTGAAAAGTTCATAAAGTATTATTAATCCGAAATGTTTGAGATTAAGTTTTCAAAAATTAATTTTAGGTTGTTTTTTTTTGATGTTTCAGATTATTTTAATTTTTTTAATGAATTGTGTGCATGTGGGTTTAATCATTGCATGCGTGTGTATTCTAACCTGTTGGGACAAGAAACTTTTTTATATGAATGATGATATTATGTCAATTCGATTGCAGCTTCTCAAAATGATGATATTAATCTGTTGCATGTGAAACTTGATTAATAATAATTCTTCGGCGCAATTAAATGCACCCACAATCATACTAGTAACATTAACTACAACAGCGTAATTCAAGTTGATTAAACGTACCATTGCAACATGCCTATCCCACCTAGAAAAAAATGTAGCAACCAGCCAAGAGGATTTAAGAGTAAAAAAAAATCAGAGCCAAAATCTGATTTGTTTACTGTTAATTTTTCTCGGGTGGCAAAAATTTTATACTTTTTTTTTTCTTAGGTTAAAGGGTAGGCAAAGTTTCAGATCAACTAAATATAGATCAACTTGGGTTAGGGTGTTTTGGTTTGGATAAGTTGAGTTTATATTGATTTGAAAGGTTGAAATGGCAGTAATAGCTAGCTTGATTGAGCTGTTATAGTAGTATGTTGCTTTGTTAACTCCACACTTATAATAAGTATAAAGCAGTTTCGTGTTTTTTATTATTATACTTTTGTAATTAAATAACACGTTGTAATAAAAATCAGTACAAATGGTGTTATCGTTCCACTCTAAATAACACTTTGCAATAATGATCTTGATTCTATAGCACTTGTCATAATCCATGTAAAAAAATTATAGTAATGAAATAATAACATTCAAAAGTATAATAACCTGATAAAGGTGATCTGTGTTTTTTCTTACATACCAGAATCCATATTTGAATTATAATATTATATTTGTGTTTAAAAAAAAGAGTTTAGTAGACTTGGTTATATGAAATAATAAACCTTTTTCCTTGGTTGTTGTAAGAATAAATGGTTATAAGAATCCACTTTTGACAAGTATTATATTTATAAGTTTGTAGAAGAAAAAAAAAAAACAACACCTTAAAGCGCTTGTAACAGTTGTTGTTGTTTTTTTTTAAAGGCCAAAAAAAATTTTTTTTTCTCAAACAAGAGATCCTGTTTGGGGGAGAGTCCGTTGTTTCGTGTGGGATGTGTCCTAATTGGGTAATATTATTACATAGCAGGGTAAGTTAATTAAAGTTAAAAGTTACTAAACACATCTTTTATAACAGCTGAATATACTAATAACTAATAACATACAGACTATTGCAATTAATATATATTTTAATATAATTATAATACCCATACTATAATTTAATTGTTTAAACAACTCCACCCAAGCCATACTCCCATGGAACATTCTAGCTAAAATCTTTGAGTCTCTAAATTTTTCCCCCTGCTAAAAAACAATCTCGTGGCTGTCTGGGTATTTTTTTTTACTGCTAATAAACTCCTCTACTGAACAATTCAACTGAACAAATCATCATTTTTGAAAAATAAATAAAAGTATATCACCCATAAACACACCACACAATAATGGATCCTAACACTAAGATCAATCCTGAAACTCTTCAATACCTTAAACAACTTACACAACAAAAGAAAGCCGAAGACTTGAAGGCTATAAAGAAAATCGACTTCACATACATCATCATATCATTGCTATCATGCTATCTTTTATACCAAAAATCTGCAACCAAAAACAACCATTTGACCAAGTTCATCTTATGTAACTTATACCCCTTTTTTGTAGTTAAAAACCAATTAGCTGGTAAATCCATTTACTTAACTAGAATGTACAGATTGACCATCTTCTTATCCATAGTTTCCAATCTAGTCACCTTCATTTGGGGAAATTTCTATACTTGGGCTACATTCATTATCTTATTCTTGGTTTATGGATTGTTCTCTGTGGTCAAGAACTTATTGAACTTCAAGAACAACCTTCCATTGGGTAACAACAACAGCTACAGTCACTTAAACCAACCAAAACAAAATCAACCAACTTTGATGGATTCATTTGCTAACCCATTACAAAAAATCCAACAACAAGAAAACCAAGAAAAGGCTAAGAGATCACTAAGAAATGATGATTCAATTGTTTATAAATCATCCAATGGTATGAAAATTCCTGATAATATGAGTAAAGGTATGAAGGCAGCCTTGAAAATGAAGGATCAAAACGGTAATGAAATCAAAAGCGATGAACCGTTGTCTAAAAGACAAATGAAGTTGAAGAAGAAATTTGAAAAAATGCAAAAAATGAATAGTAACCAAAACGGTGTAAGACAATGATTATCATTATAAAGTTCGTACGTTTTATATACATTTATAGATATTGATGTATTAATGGAGAGAGAAAAAACTACTTAATTGTTACTTATACCAAATGATTTTAAAATTTTTTAACAACATCCGTTGACACCAGCACCGCCGTTTAAAGATTTACCACCGGATAAATCAATCTTATTAGAATCATCATTGTCATTCAGTTGTTCGTTCTTATCCATTTGTTGTTTAATTTCCTTGGCCATAGTAATAAAGGCTTGTTCAACGTTTTCAGAAGACAAGGCAGAAGTTTCTAATACAGTCAAGTTACCCTTTTCTTTGGCAAACTCCTCAGCCATTTCCAAAGTGACTTGTTTCTTATCAACCAAATCGTTCTTGTTACCAACAATGATCTTGGTGACACCATTGGTACCGAACTTGTCGATTTCTTGTAACCAGTTATTCAAGTTATTAAAGGATTCCAAATCAGTAACATCATAAACAACAATGATACCGTGGGCACCTCTGTAGTATGAGGATGTAATAGTTCTAAATCTTTCTTGTCCGGCAGTGTCCCATATTTGTAGTTTTACAATTTTGTCGTTATCCAATTTGAGAGTTTTGATTTTGAAGTCAACACCAATGGTGGAGATGTAATCGCTGTTGTATGAGTTGTCTGCGAATCTCAATAGTAAACAAGACTTACCAACACCTGAGTCACCGATCAACAATAGTTTGAAAAGGTAGTCAAAATCGCTGCTGCTGTTCTTCATATTTAATGATGTAGTTTATTGGGGGTTTTTATATTTGTTAAAGGTTTGTGCCATTTACAAAAAAACGAGATAGAGTGTGTTTAGATTTAGAACAACCGCTGTTTTGTAAATTTTTTTCCCCCAAAAAAAATAAAAAAACCTTACACTCATAGATAAAATCTTTTTGGAGCTATAGTCTGTTTATATCTTTTTTATCGGAGATAGTGCATTAACACCAATGAAGTAGATATATATAACTTTAACTGTTTATATTATACCAGTCATGGATGATGCTTTATGGCAATTATCAGTAATGTTTAAACCATACATTTATAGTTGCTGATATCATTTGTTTGATTAAACCAAATGTCGGGGTTAAGTGATCATCGCATTTCACTCTCACCAAGAAAAAATTGAATAAATAACTTCAGGCCAAAAGTTCATATAAAACAATTCAACCACCAAAAACCATCTTAAGATAAAACAAAATGTCCGAGAACAACAAAGCTATAGATACATACACTAATGATCATCTTATTTCACATATCTTGAAACTAATAAACACTTCAAAAGATGATGAAAATGTATTGATAAAAAGACTCCCATACTCTCAATCATATGACCACATCGATAAAATATTCAATGCTCAACTTATAAACAAAAACATCATCATCTTTTACTCATTTGCCAATAGCAACAATCAAAAACACATCTCACAAATCATCCAATCTGAACTTATACAAAAACACTTTACACAATTCAATCATTTGTACAACTACGATCTGTATACCACAACCGATGAGCTACTGAAAATTGAAACCAAACAAAACATCCCAATCTTAGTAACAATATTTATAAACAACCAATACTCTGATCAAAAAGAAATAGAAACAAAACTTGTGAATAACTTATACTTCAACAAAAATTAAAAAACTTTCTTGTTTTTTTGACATATATACAGACATCTTTATAAAAAATGACCAAATAATTCATTATACTTGGGAGAAAACACCTTGTGATAAGTACTCCTTCTCCTTAGAATAATGCTTTCTTACTTCATCTGCAATGAAAACAGTACTGCTGATCATCAACAAGAACAACAAGTCAGACAATGACAAAGCTTCAGTGTTGAAAATGGATTGAGCAAATGGCAAGTATATGGCACACATTTGACCTAATAGTGACAGTCCAACTGCATAGTTAAACATCTTATTATTGAAGAATCCAACTTCAAAGATGGATTTGGTGGTGTGTCTACAAGCAACAGCATTGAACATATCAAAGAATACAAAACATGTGAATGTCATTGTGGTGTCTCTCTTGGTGATTTCTCCATCAACCATTTCCTTAACAAAGATGAACAAAGTACCAATGATGATACAAACAGCTGATTGTAACACTCTCTTGAATAGCTTATAAGTCAAAATCTTTTCATCTCTCTTTCTTGGTGGTTTCTTCATGACTTCATGACCAACTGGCTCAACACCCAATGATTGAGCTGGAGGACCATCCATCAATATATTAATCCACAAAATTTGCATGGCATTCAATGGAGTAGGCAAGTTGAACAAAGTAGACAACAGTACTAAGGACAATGCAGCAACGGAAGTAGATAATTGGAAAGTAATAAAGTTTTGAATATTGTTGAAAATCCCCTTCCCTTCTTCAATAGCTGACAAGATGGTGCTGAAATCATCATCCACCAATACCATATCACTTGCTTCTTTAGCTACATCTGTACCATTCTTACCCATAGAAATACCAATATCAGCAAGTTTCAAAGCAGGTGCATCATTCACACCATCACCAGTCATACCAACAACATCACCTCTCTTTTGTAATGCCTTAACAATCATCAATTTATGGTTAGGTGTGGCTCTGGCAAAGACATTGACTCTATCAATAACTTCAGCCAATTGGTCTTCACTCATGTGATCAAGTTTGTCTCCTGTGATCATGTTATTTTCAGGATTGGATAAATCTAACGGAATACCAATTTGTCCAGCAATAGATAGGGCTGTGGTTGGAGAATCCCCAGTGATCATGATTATGTGGACTTGTCCTTCTAACAAATGTTCAATGGATTCAGCAACATGAGGTCTTGGAGGATCTTTCATACCGATTAATCCTAAGAAAGTTAAGTCATTGACATCATCATCATTGTTAAGTTCGCTGGTTTTAGGTAAAGAACCTGTGGCTAAGGCTATGATTCTCAAACCTTCAGAAGCTAAAGTCTTTTCAGTGGTTTGAATCTTGGCTTTCAAATCAGCTGTCAATTTTTCTTTTTTGCCTGTGGCGGATAAGTAATACTTGGAGTTGTTTAAGATTCTTTCTAAGGCACCCTTGACGTAAAGATCATCGTTTTGTAAGCTAACAGCCATGTATTTTCTGGAAGAGTTGAATGGCAGTTCGTACTTCTTTTCAAACTTGATGTCATTTCTCTTATCTTGAAGACCAAAGTCTTTTAGTAAATCCATTATGGCGATTTCAGTAGGGTTACCGATGTATTTGTATTGTTCATTTGAGTAAATGGCAGTATTACAAATGTTACCACATTCCAAAAGCTTGTTAATATCACTAAATCTCTTCTTATCGCTATCATTACCGTTCAATGTTTTAACAAAGTCGTTATAAATACCATGGCTTTGTTTCTTGTTTTCAACATCCATGACATTACCGCCGTTTTCCATTGATCCCAAAGTCCAAAGCTTAGTAACCTTCATCATGTTCATTGTTAAAGTACCTGTTTTATCTGAACAAATAACATTCACTGAACCCAAAGTTTCAACTGATGGTAATCTCTTAACAATAGCCTTTTTATTGGCCATTCTCAAAACACCTAATGCCAAAGTGACAGTAACAATAATTGGTAAACCTTCAGGAATGGCAGCAACAGCCAAGGAAACAGAAATTTGGAACATGGCCAACCATGATCTTCCTTGTATAACACCAATCAAACAAATAACACCAATTAACATGAATGAGAAGTATGATAAGTCTCTACCCAACTTATCCATAGCTTGTTGCAATGGAGTTTTTGGTTTCTTAATAGAATTCATCATTTCAAACACCTTACCAAACATGGTGTTCTTACCAGTACCAATGACAATACCTTTAGCAGACCCATCAGTCACCAAAGTACCCATGAATGCAATGTTGGATCTATCTGAAATAGGTATATTACTATTATTTTGTGGATTAACCGGATCCTTATTTTTCAAAACTGGAGTAGTTTCTCCAGTCAATGAACTTTCATTGATATGTAGATTGACACTTTCAATGATTCTTATATCAGCTGGGACTTTATCACCAGTTCTTAAAACAACTAAATCCCCAGGGACCAAAGTTGAAGCCAAAATGTTGGCGTTGCTGTTTCCGCTTCTAATCAAATGACATTCCATTGGAACAAGTTCGTTCAATGCTTCTAATGTCTTTTCGGATCTATATTCTTGTACAAACCCAACAGTCACCACAATCACAATGGCCATGGTGATACTGATGGCGTCGTCTGTGTTTCCCATTAGGAAACTTACTACAGCAGACGCAATCAATAAAAGGATCAATGGATCTTCGGTGAATGTTTTAAGGAATTGGATTATTAAAGGCTCATCATCGTCATCGGATTTGCATTCATTCTCCCCAAATTCATCTTGTCTGCTCTTGATGTCGTTCAAGTCGCTTAACCCATCTTTAGGGTTTGTGTTCAAAGATGAAATGGTTTCATCAATGGTTTTGGTGCAGTACTCCAAAGAGGCGGAGGTGTCGTTCTTGGAAAGATCAGAAAGATCATTAAGCTTCAAGCTGTTTGGATCTTCAGAAATAGAGGATGATTTCTCATTCTGATCAAGCAAAGTGCTTGTGAATGGATTATCAGACATTGTATATGTTCAAGGGTAAAAACCAAAAAGTGTTGTGTATTAACTATCCGTGTGGTTGTCTTATTCTTTGTAAACCAAAAAAGATAAATAGATTGTATTCAAACACAGCTGTTATTGTCTATGAATATAGCAATGAACGTGGTTCTATGGTTGTTTGCCATCTTGTTTTTGTTGACCAAAGAGGTTGAAACTTTCCAGTAGGAAATCAGTATTTTTTCTGCCGAAAAAAAATCCAAAAGAAAAAACAAGTTCCACGCGAATGCTTTTACAAGCAGCATTTTTTTTTCTGATTTGTTGTTCACTGGGCAAAAACGGTAATAAACTCAGCAGTGATCAGCATAGATCATTTACCAAAAAAAAACACTATTAACTTCTTTATTTTCTTTTTCTTTTTATTCTATTAGTGACATATATACAGCTTTAATCTATGGCTCAACGTTGTATTGTAGTCTGATACCCATGGCTGACAGCTCAGAGTCTAAGTATTTCAATACAAACGGTATAGCAATTGTAGTAGTGTTTCCACCACCAACAAACTTCTTACCTTGACCATCTTCCCAAATGTGGGCATCGTCTATGTACATTTCATCCTCATCGTTTCCGTTTTGTTCTTTTTGTTTTCTGATGACACTCTTGACATCATCGAATTTGATTGCACATCTTCTACATCTGACAGTAGACTTGGCTCCGATTCTAGGAACAGATGATTGTGTGCTTAGTATGGATCCACAATCTCTACAAATAGAACTATGCGTGTAATCTGAACAATTCAGCAATCTATCTTGTAACAAGAATGATGTACCGTGACCTATGAATGCATCTCTCTCCATTTCACCAATTCTGATACCACCACCTCTCTTTCTACCCTTGACAGGTTGCATGGTCAAGGCATTGACTGGACCAGTAGATCTGACTTGGTACTTATCATTAACCATATGTCTCAATCTTTGGTAGTAAACAACACCAATGTATATGTCAACTCTCAATTCCTCACCAGTGGCACCAGAGTATAAAGGTTCATTACCGTGGTAGTTGTATCCAGCAGCCTTTAATTGTTCACCAAAGTAATCAGCTGGAGTATCTTGTTCATTGAATCTCCATGGAGTAGCATCTTGAGCAACACCATGTAAACAACCAGCCTTACCAGCCAAGGATTCAACAAACATACCAATGGTCATTCTTGATGGGAAGGCATGTGGGTTAATAATAACATCTGGTTGGATACCAGTTTCAGAAAACGGCATGTCAACAGTAGGCCATTTTCTAGAACAAACACCCTTTTGACCATGTCTGGAAGAGAACTTATCACCGATTTGAGGAGTTCTTCTGACTCTATACTTAATGGAGATGGATTGTAATTCAGAGTTTCCGTTATCATCACCAATCAAGTTAACAGCTTCAATATAAGCTGGTTCTGAGTTATGATATGTCTTTACTTTAGTTTTACCTGAGATCTCATCATAGAAGGCAGCAACTGGATCACCTTCTTGAACATAAGTACCAACGAATGGAAGACCATCTTCATCAATGTTGTTCAACCATTCTTGTGGCCATTCATCTGATCCAAATCCAAAGTGTTGAGTTATTGGATCACCTCTGGATCTATTCATGGCCAAATCAATCTTTTCAACTTTGTACATGGTACCATAACCGAACCCTCTTTCATCGGCAGACTTGTTAATAATCATCGCATCATCCATATCATAACAAGTGTAGGAAATAACAGCAACAACAGCATTAGTACCGTTAGGGAAGTTATCCATACCATAATCATCATACAAATTGGCCTTGACAATTGGAGTTTGACCAGATTGTAGTCTATAAAGCTTGTTATCAGATCTATGAACCAAACCAACACCTGGAGTACCCATGGTTTGCTTACCCATTTGACATTGATACATGTTTCTTGGGGATTGGTTGTAGTCGGAGAATGGAGTCAAATTGGCAATGATAGACAAGATGTTAGTTGGAGAGAATTCAACATGAGTGTGGACCTTGTTAACAATTTCTGGAGTGGTGACAGCAATGTTCATGTAGACTTGTTCAAATGGACCAACAATGTCTTCTTTGCCCAAAGGTAAGTACTTGACTGGTCTCATCATTCTGGAGTGACCACCGAATAAGAATAAACCTGGGTATTGACCCTTGGTGGATGGAGGAACATAACCGATTTCTAAGTCCAATGGGATGTTGTTCTTACCGGCAACTTTCCAGAATCTAAGAGTGTTAGAAATGGTCAAGGAATTCTTGTGGGAGGTGTAACCGATGATCTTACCATCAATTTGAACACAAGCAAATTCTGGACCAATTTGAGAAGAAGCTTCAATTGGAGTGACACCTAATTCAAACAACTTGTTTTTCAAAAAGTTTAAGTCCAATTGTTTGGTGGAGATTCTACATTTATGAGCAAAATGGTTCAATAAACCACAAGGAGTACCATCTGGAGTGTGGACTGGACATAAGAACCCCCAAGATTCAGGTAACAACTTTCTAACGGTGGTGGTTTTCAATTGAGCAAAGAAAGAACCTCTGTGGACCATTCTGAAATGAGCTAAGAATCTATAAAAGTTAATCTTTTCAGCAACAACAGTGTAACCGGAGACTTGTTGTAAATCCAAACCAGATTGGGAAACCAAGTTACCTGTGGATAAGAAATATTGAAGCTTGGCACCGATATTTTCGTTGACTCTCATCAAAACTCTTTGCATGTACTTGGTGGACTTGAAGTTGACTGGAATACCTGATCTTTGAAGATCTTGTTGGATTTGTAACTTGATGTTGTTCATGTATTCTTCCATCTTTTCCTTAATGATCATGCTGTATAAGAAACCACCTAATAAAATTTCTTGATGTTGGGTAGCATCTGGATTGTCTGGAGAGCAATCACCAGCAACAAGAGAGTATAGTTTTCTAATCATGAAGAAGATCATCTTGGACTTGTCTTCATTGGACTTTAAGTCAGATTCGTTGATGTCGAATTCATCAGATTCCCAGTTGTTCAAGTGGACTAAAATGATTCTGTTCAAAACCATTTCACCAACTTGGTAATCACTCATCTTTTCATCAGCTTGGAAAACAACTCTGAACTTGTCACCTAAGTATTGCAAGATTTGGGTTCTGTTATGTAAGTTTGGATATCTCTTCTTGAAACCTCTCAATAGCAATTCCAATCTATCGGTTAAGAAGGAGTTGTTTAATTCGGAAGTACCACAAATACCATCAAAGATTTGTTTATCACTGTTGGAATCAGATAAGGCCTTTAAGATCAATACAATTGGAACCAAGTATTCGTTCTTTCTCCAAGAGAATCTCAAGTTAACATTACCATCGTTTAAGTAATGGAGAACGTTAGTTTGAGAAGTTTGATCAGGTCTACAACATCTGATTTGGACACCGAAGTGGGAGTAAGAGTTACCTCTGTTGGCAAAACTTGGTCTTATAAGGGCCATTGGATGGTTTCTTCTTTGAACAATTAACATTCTGATCAACTTTTCAATACCATTGACAATGAAGTAACCACCTAGTTCGTCAGATTCTTCTCTCTTTTGAGTTAATTCATATGGACTTAAGCCATTCAAGTGACATCTGTTGGATTGTAACATAATTGGTAAACCACCACATTGTCTGACTTCAGTGAAAACATCTTCACCATCATTGACATCCCATTTCAATTTCAACATCAAATTCCCTTTGTATGAAGCTAACTTTTGTCTAGATTCAGCAGGGAAGACAATTTCACTGGCAGAATGAGAGTCAGAAGAGTGAGTTTGCATTGGCTTGTTGATGGAGACTTGTTCAATGGATAAGGTTAATTTGTTTTCATTGGCATAAATGACTTTAGTACCAATATCTTTTAAAGACAAGTTCAATAAACCTTTTGATGGATCGTTTTCTTGTTCAGTCATACAGTTGAAGGAGTCAACATGAGGAGCAATGGCTTCTTTTAGTAATGGGTATTGGTCTTCAGAAAGCTTATCTTTTGGAGGATTGATAAATCTTTCTTCTCTTTGAAGAGTATGAAACTCGGCAGTTCTCTTTTTCAAGGAACGAGGAGCAACATCTCTTTGAGATTTCATAGCACTATTTGGACTCATTATGTGAAATGATGATGTGATATGAATAAGAGTTTTATTGGTTTATAACAACGTTTGTTATTAACTTTATCAGATCAGATGAAGAGAGAATAAGATTAGGAAAAATGGCTCAAAAGAGATGTTATAGATTTGTTTAACGCGGTTTTAGAAAAAAAAAAAGAAAAGTGGTAGTGAAAGGGGATGGCAACAGTTGCTGTTTACGGACATCATAACAAATGAGCATTTGTTCCAAAAACAGAAGGTGTTTTTTTGTTTAAAAAAAAAAAAAAAAAAGAAACTTTTTTTTTTATCAGGTCATGTGATCTGTGTTTCCAAAACAGGTAATGGTCACGTGTAGTTTAGTAAACACCTGGTAGCGTTATTTTTGGATATAAGATACATCAAAACCATCTATTCAAATTTCTCTATTTATAGTTCACATTTCCTTTTTAGGAAATCTAATTAGCCACATCGACAGGGGGGGAAAAAAAATTTCTAGGCTTTTGTCGAATTTTGTTCCATATTTGTTGGAGAGACAGTCCAAAAAAAAAGAGGCAGGCTGTCAAGTTTCAAACATTTATTATACAAGTTTTTGGTATATATAAAAGATACCATAATATACCCAAGTATTACTTATTCTTCTTTGATCAGCAACAGCCACTCTTTTGTCTATATCATTAATCTTGATATATAGCTTTTTAAATAAACAAACCAACAAATAAAAAAAAGAAAGAGATCAATTTGATAATATTACATATCCCTAATACACTTATTATTGCCTTGAACTATCCTCTTTAATTTTTTATATGATATAACATAATGATTTACATACAAATTATACTGTTCACATTTCTGCTGGGCCAAATCAACTTGGTCTCTGCCCAGAGTTTTGCTTCTAGTAACTCATCAACCACCAGTTCATTCTCCTCAAGTGAAACAAGTTCTTTCATAATTCCAAGTTCTTCATCCTCCAGTAGTATATTTGTTGCTCCAAGTTCTTCATCTTCTTCTTTTTCGAGTTTGTTCTCCAGTTTTAATCTTTTCACAAGTACATTGAATACCAACACATCTAGCTTTGTTGCTCCAACTACATCTATTTTGAACACATCAACTAGTTCATCTTCATCAATAACACCGATATTTACATCAAGCAACATATCCACATTGCCTATAACCAGTACATCTACAAGTTCTTCAAGTACATCCACAAGTTCTTCAAGTACATCCACAAGTTCTTCAAGTATGTCAAGTACAACATCATTTTCATCAACATCAGCCCAACCTACAACTTCTAAAAGTTTATCCACTTATACATCTGATGGTCAAGTCATGGTCACTCAAGTCTTTTTGACTTTAACGTCCACACATACATCATTTTCAACCAAGCCAGGTAAACATCACGGCTTAAGTTCAAAGAATAAAAAAATAGTAGCAGGTGTTGTTGTTGGTGTTGGTGTGCCTGTTATCATATTAATAATTTGGTTAGTTTACTTTTTCATGTTGAAGGGTAAGAAGGAAAGATACATAGACTCTCAAGGAAGAGAAGTTATTGACATAAAACACAACAAGTTTGTCAGATACGTTTGGTGTGACTTATTCGGATTCACATTCAAAGACGATGGTGACCAAAGTGTTTACAACAAGAGCACCAGCAGTTTCAGAAACTCTAACAACTTTATGAACAGAGGTGGCAGCAAAGGTAGCAGCAATTACAACAACTCCAACCTGGGTGTTCTGGGCAACAATGTCATGCAAATGAACGATATGAGATTAGAAAAAGAAAATGCCTTGTTGAAGGAACAAAGAGAAAAGGGATTCCCTACAAATGACAATTTAGACGACAAAGATCACATGGACTCATCAAACTCTCCTGTAAGTTTACAAGATGACCATAGCAACGGAAGAGATATTGACGGAAATTTCAAAGGAAGAAACAGCATGAATACCCACAGAAGAATTGAATCAGTGGTCTCTGGTGACGGTTTTGACTATTTAGACGAAATCAACGCCAAGAAGTATTAGCTTTATAATAGCTGACAGAAGATATTATAACTCTCTTTATATACACTTTCATCATTTTGCATTAACAATTAATTAACAATACCCATAATAATAATAAAAGAGCTATTTTATTTATTGAGATCAATTTGTTTCATTATAGATCCGTTATATACATCCTACATTAATATTTACTTTTTGAAACAACTTATTGCTTGGCAACGTATTGCTTTTCCAAATCAGCCCAGAAGGCAGTGGTTGGTAATGGGAAAGAACCAGTCCATTCATAGATTTCCTTCTTCATAGCTTCCAATTCTTCATGACCTTCATCAACCTTACTCTTGAAGTCCTTCAACTTGTTGGCTTCTTTAGGCAAGGATTTTTGTAAAGCAACAGCAAATTCAACAGCCTTGTTGATGTATTCAGCAATCTTGACAAAGTCTTCGACACCCATACCTCTGGTGGTCATGGATGGAGCACCAACTCTGATACCACCTGGAACAATGGCGGATTTGGAGGAATCATGAGGAATAGAGTTCTTGTTTAAGGTGATGTTGGCTTGTTCACAAACATATTCAACTCTGGCACCATCAGTACCCTTTTCTCTTAAGGAAACTAAAACCATGTGAGTGTCAGTACCATCGGTGACTAATTTGTAACCGTTTTTCTTGAAAGTTTCTTCTAAAGCCTTGGCGTTCTTCAAAACTAAAGCTTGGTATTGCTTGAATTCTTCAGTGTCAACTTGTTTTAAGGCAACGGCTAAGGCAGCAATGGTGGATTGGAATGGACCACCTTGAGAACCTGGGAAGACGGAGAAGTTGATTGGGTTTTCTAAGTCGTAATGGATGGCATCACCGTTCTTCTTATAAGATCTGATACCCTTCTTGAAGAAAATCATGGCACCTCTTGGACCTCTCAAGGACTTGTGGGTGGTTGTGGTAACAATGTCGGCGTATTCAAATGGAGATGGAATGACACCAGCAGCAACTAAACCAGCAATGTGAGCCATGTCAACCATCAAGTAAGCACCAACGCTGTCGGCAATTTGTCTCATTCTCTTGTAGTCAATCAATCTACAGTAAGCGGAAGTACCAGCAACTAAAATCTTTGGTCTGTATAAAGCAACGTTTTGTTCCAAAGTGTCATAATCAATCAATTGGGTAACTGGATCAACTCTGTAAGGCATGGATTCAAAGTACTTGGCAGTGGCAGAGATTGGTCTTTGTTCAGTTTGGTAACCATGTGATAAATGACCACCATCTGGTAAGTAAAGACCCATGATTCTTTCGTGAGGCTTGATCAAGGCAGAGTAAACTTCGAAGTTGGCAATAGAACCAGCTAAGGCTTGAACATTGACACCCCAGGATTCAGCATCCAAAGAGAAGGCCTTCAAGGCTCTTTGTTGACAAACAGATTCAATCTTATCAACAAATTGACAAGAACCGTAGTATCTGGAACCTGGGTAACCTTCGGCATACTTGTTGTTACAAATAGAAGAAGAAGCTTCCCAAATTTGGGTGGTGGTAACATTTTCAGAGGCAATACAACAGATAGAGTGTCTTTCTCTTAATTGTTCTTGTAAGATGTATTCAACAACTTCATCACCTTCAATGGTTAAAGATTGGGTAGTTAAGTCGTTATGTTTTTGAGATAAGGCGTAAGTCATTATAGTAGTTGGTATTAATTATTGTATATGAGTATGGTTTTTATTATAATTATATTTTTTATAATATAAAATAAAAGATAATATCAATCAATCATCTTCCCTTTATATACAAACACGATTGAATCGTAATCATCTCATACAACAAATTTCTCAAATATTAAAAAAACCTTTCACCTTTTACAATTTTTTCAAACTTCTTCACATCCCCTGTCAGGCGTGTGTGGGAGAAAAAAAGAGTGAAAGAGTTTAAACTGTGGAAAAAAAAATAAAGACAAACTTCTTCTAGACACGTTACCTACATCTAATCAAATATTCAAAATGATCACTCTTTACGTTCAATTATATACAAGTTATATGAACAAATCAGTGAGGTAAATTAATTGGTCTCAATTAACTCAGTCCCAACCATCTCTCCACCTCTTCTTCCACAAGTTACAGTCAAACTCCTTCTTCCCAAGCTTCTTATTAACCTCATTGTGTGCGCCACACAACCATTTGTTCAACCCATCATTAGAGCTGTTATCCAATGGATGTTCCTTTAAATACTTCTTGAAGTCATCTGCACACCAAGTACACGGATACATTCTACTCAAAACATTAAAGAACCCATTGATCTCTGTCTTATCCACTTCTGTTGGCGTTTCTGGATACTTTGAGCATAGGGAATGTATGAATATCCATGATGAATTACCAAGTTTCTCCACATCTGGCGGATCTTCTCTATACTTATCCTTCGTGGCAGGCTTGGCAATCTTTCCTGTCACCATTTGGAAGTCAAGTAGAGTATTACATGATCTACATGGCTTTCCATCTTTGTCGTAAATGATTTTTCTTCCTGAAGCTCCTACTTCCGGTTTACTCTTGTCGTCTTCACTCATGTGTAGTTATGGTTTATCTAGTTGTGTTCTTCTTATCACTTCTTTTTACGTAAAAACATCATGTTCCAATTTTTTTTAAAAAAATTGTAGAAAAATACATTTGTAAGGTTTAATCATTGCTTATATCCGCAACTAAACCCAAAACAAAAATTTATAACCGTCTTTATATATAACATTATTCATATATCTTCAAATTCAACGGAACAGAACTACCTCTCCCACTAGGATACAACTTTGTTTTTTTAGTGAATGGTCTAGGAATTGGAATCTCATCTTTGGTTGCCCATTTGAATCTACTATTTTCTGGAATCTCCACATCACCAACTTTGTTAACCATCCCGGCTTTGTTTCTGTAACTAGTTGAGTCTGTTAGTTGTTCGTTTGGTCTTCCCTCTCTCAAAGAAGTTGATTCAGTCGTGCTGGTGCCATCAGAGAATAATCTTGTTTTGTAATTTCCTGTGGTGGTGGCATCAACTGCTGGTGGAGGAGGTGGGGCTTTCTTAGAAATGGGTTCAGTTGCAGGAATATGAGTTGGTGCACTGGCCTTCACCGGTGGTGGTATACTTGAAGGTTGTTGTATGATTGGAGGTGGCATACTTGGTGCACTGGTCTTCACTGCTGGTGGTATACTAGGTGGTTGTTGCATCATAGGTGGCGGCATGCTTGGTGCACTAGGAGGTTTTTGCTGCATCATAGGTGGCGGCATGCTTGGTGCACTAGGAGGTTTTTGCTGTATCATAGGTGGCGGCATGCTTGGTGCACTTGGTCTGTCACCAGTTGCTAGCTTAGGTTCGTGATGTTCTAAGTTAGAGGCACCTTGTTTGGAAACAGCAGCAACATTCTTCTCATCAACAACATGAGAATCATCCCTCTTCTTTTGAATCTCAGCTAAGAATGGCAATCCACCGGCAAGAGGGTTGGCTGCTGATGGTGTGCTACTAGGTATTCCAGGTGCCTTAGGTATGTTGGATGGCATAGCTGGTGCTTGTGGTATACTTGATGGCATGGCTGGTGCTTGTGGTATACTTGATGGCATGGCTGGTGCTTGTGGTATACTTGATGGCATGGCTGGTGCTTGTGGTATACTTGACGGCATAGCTGGTGCTTGTGGTATACTGGACGGCATAGCTGGTGCTTGTGGTAGACTTGACGGCATAGCTGGTGCTTGTGGTGTACTACTTGGTAATTTTGGTGCCTTTGGCAAGCTTGTTGGCAGTGGTGGTGGTGCAGCAGGCATACTATTTGGCAATGGTGGTGGTGACACAGGCATACTACTTGGTAGTGGTGGTGACACAGGCATACTGCTTGGTAGTGGTGGTGACACAGGCATACTGCTTGGTAGTGGCGGAGCCGCAGGCATGCTTGTTGGAATTTCAGGTACTTTAGGTACACTTGTAGGCAGCTTTGGCGCAGATCCTGGCATAGTTGAAGGCATTGGAGGTGGTGGTGCTGCAGCCATTACACTACTGCTATTATTCTTCTCTATGGGTACATCTTCATGTTCCAAATTGGCTGCTCCTTTCTTGGAAACCTCAGCCACTTTGCTTTCATCTATAACATGTGAATCATCTCTTTTCTTTTGTATCTCTGCTAAAAATGGCAACCCTCCTGCTAGAGGATTCATAGGGGCGCTAGGAGTTGTAGTTGGTAATGATGGTGGAGGTCCAGGGGCTGAGCTAGGCAGAGGTGGTGGAATACTTGGAGCAGCACCTGGTATAGGTGGTGCACTAGGCACTGAACTTGGTATACTTGGTGGTGCACTAGCCATTGGCGGTGGTGGTATACTAGGTGGTGCACTAGCTATTGGTGGTGGTATGTTTGGAACTGCACCTGGAATAGCTGGTGCCGAAGGAACCTTTATTTCATTTCTTATATCATTTGAAGGACTACTTTCTACAGCATGCAATTTTTTGGCGTTAAAGGCATTTTGTAGCATTGAGTTCAAGTCCATACCCCCAGATGGTACATTTGCTTTTGGCACTGATGGGGCAGATGTTGATGTTTTAGGAGCAGATCCATTTTCTACAACACCACCCCCTACTTTTGGAGCACTTCTATCATCTGTTTCAGTCTTCTTTAATGTTGCACCCTGTCTTATACTGGACAACAAGGCGTTTCTATCAATTGTCATTGCAGCTACCGGTGGTTTCCCACTCCCTAATGAAGGTGGGGGAGGAGGTCCTGGTGGTGGTGGTGGGCCAGCCATATGTTAATGATATATAAGGATGTCTTTTTTTCTAATAATTAAAATCTAAATATAGTATGATCTTATGTAAACAGTAAAAAAAATTTTATTTTATAGGATCAGAGATAATATTTAGTAAACTCTATATCTGAGTTCTTTATATTGACAGCGTTTTTTTGGTTTTAGAAGATGATTCTATACAACTGAACTGTGATTTGAAGTGAGGGCTACGTTCTGGAAACCAAACAAATACACATTTAGCTTAAGGAAGGGGAGAGAGAAAAAATCCAGTTAACACACTTCAGCACTTTGGTGAATGGGATAAGAGATGTTTAAACCCGAAACAGTCACGTGCAATTTAGCCGTCTTTATTTATTCTTATCTTTTCTTTTTTTTTCAGATTTAAAAAAAGAGGCTTCATAAAACGCGGCTAAATTATAAAAATTGCCTATTTGGGAAATGTGCTCATCAAATCAGCCAAAAAAAAAAATATGTGTACATTTGTGTGTGAAATAAAAATCTGCTTGCCTATAAAAAAGGTGAAGCGGTTAACATTTTTCTTAAACTCTATAAAGACTCATTTCGAATTGTTAATTAAGGAATAAAAGTAAGACAAACACCCCAACGCAGCATTTATCAAACAATATTATTGTCTTTATGTTAATTAAGAAAATGTTTATTTGGAAATAGATGCTTTTTTATTTACAAATTGAAATATTACTCATAATGTAGCATTCATTAACAATAAAACATGTGTGAATATGCTGCTCTTATTTAAAAACTTATGGCTTCTTCGAAGATCTGTTACGCTCCTTCTTTCAATGAGTTACAGATTCAAAGCGAAGCCTATAGCGAAATTTTAATTTGGTCGCTTTATGAGAATAGATTAGGAAAATTATTAAAATCTATTGCCTTCAACTTTCCAATGATTTTCTATTTGTTGGAAAGTGTATGGAGGATATGACCAGACATTCTTATTTGATTATTATTAATGCCGTATTATCTTGTTTCTCCACTGTATCAAAAAAATACAATTATAAATTACATTTAAAAATATTGATTACATTTGTTATAACGTGTTTAAATTAAAAACAAGTAGGAAAATGCTTTAATTTATTTTATTTTTAAATGTAAACTTTGAATTTACCAAATAGCGTGGTAGCGTTACATGCTAGTCACATGATTATCATTCTTTATTTACACCACAATTACCCTTTTGGTAAACTTGGTGTAAACAAATCAGCAAAAATTTTTCTGCTTTTTTATTTTTCGCGGCAAAAAAAAAAAAAATCTAAAACAAGTTTGTAGCACATAAACAACACTCATTTTCTGTGTGTGTGTTTTGATTCATCTCTTTTCAAGCACAAATTTTATCTTGATCCCTCTTTTTCGTGTTTATCAACATTCTTATCTTTAACTAATGTCTTTGCTGATCTCCCATGAATATCTCAGTTGATTTTCCTTTCAAGTAACCAAAACAACACCAAACACAACCCAAAAAAGCATAACAAAAGAAGAATCATACGTTAGCCACTAAGGAATCTTACATCTTTATAAAAAAAAAACAAACAAACACAAAACATAAGTTATCAAACACACACACACGAAGTAACTTCATCTTTGATCCAATAGCACTACCTTTGTTCTTTTTTTAAATAATAATAATAATTTAATATTCTTTACAACTAATATACTTCAATACAATGAGAGAAATTGTTCATATATCTGCTGGTCAATGTGGTAATCAAATTGGTACTCAATTCTGGGAAAGAATTTGTTCAGAACATGGTTTAGACAACGATGGTTACTATGTTGGTCACAACCCATTAGAAAAAAAGGGGTTAAACGTTTATTTCAACGAAGCCTCTTCTGGTAAGTACGTTCCAAGAAGTATCAATGTTGATTTAGAACCAGCCACATTAGAAGCCGTCAGAAACTCCCAACTAGGTAACTTATTTAGACCAGATAACTTTGTCAATGGTCAATCTTCTGCTGGTAATGTCTGGGCTAAAGGTCATTACACTGAAGGTGCTGATTTAATTGAATCTGTTATGGAATTAGTTAGAAGAGAAGCTGAAAATGCTGACTCTTTACAAGGTTTCCAAATATCCCACTCTTTAGGTGGTGGTACTGGTTCTGGTTTGGGTACATTGTTACTATCAAGAATCAAAGAAGAATACCCAGACAGAATGTTGGCCACCTTTTCTGTTGTTCCTTCTCCTCAAGTCAGTGACACTGTTACTGAACCATATAATGCCACATTATCCATCCATCAATTATTAGAATTTGCTGATGAAACTTTCTGTATTGATAACGAAGCCTTATACAACATTTGTCAAAATACGTTGAAGATCAAGCAACCAGGTATGGACTCATTAAACAATTTAATTTCTTCAGTTATGAGTGGTGTTACCACTTCTTTAAGATACCCAGGTGAGCTAAACTCCGATTTAAAGAAATTGGCTGTTAACTTAATTCCATTCCCAAGATTGCATTTCTTCATGGTTGGTTACGCTCCACTAACATCTATTGGATCTCAATCCTTCAGATCTTTAACAGTTCCTGAATTAACACAACAGTTATTTGATAGCAGAAACATGATGGCTGAAGCTGACCCACGAAATGGTAGATACTTAGCTGCTGCTGCCTTCTTCAGAGGTAATGTATCAGTCAAGGAAGTTGAAGATGAAATGTTGAAAGTGCAAAACAGAGACTCAGCCAACTTCGTTGAATGGATTCCAAATAATGTGCAGTCAGCTGTTTGTTCTGTTCCACCAAAGGATATGGAAATGTCTGCAACCTTTGTAGGTAACTCCACCTCCATCCAAGATTTATTCAAGAGAGTTGGAAAGCAATTCTCGATTATGTTTAAGAAAAAGGCATTTTTACATTGGTATTTGAACGAAGGTATGGAAGTACTAGAGTTCACAGAAGCTGAATCCAATATGCTAGATTTAGTATCTGAATATCAAGAATACCAAGATGCAGTAGCCGTAGATGACGAACAAGATCTTGATGAGTTAGAACAACAATAAGATTTATAATTAGGAAGCTCATTTTTATTTAAACAAGTAAAACTATTTTGAGAGTGTATGAGCGCTCATTTAATTAATATAATAGATACCATTTTAATCAATTAATTAACAAAAATCCATGATTTTGATCTTAGGATTTAAATTTCTTTTTTTTTCGGTCATGTGTTTAACGCACTTTCCAAAAACGGACTTTATTCACACCCACTTGAGAGACACTTTTTCTTAGAGAGAAAAAAAGAAAGAAAAAAAACACAAGTTTTGATATTCATGAACATCTTTGTTCACCTTTTAAAGAACAACACCAGAAAACTCATACAACATACTGTTAGAAATATATTTGGAACATTCAACAGTCATCGATTTGCTTATTCAACTTAATTTTAATCTAATTATAATCAAATTTGTGGCTTGATCATGCTTTCTAAGAATATACTGAAGCACTATAAAAGCCGTCGTGCAATTACCAATGCTTTTCAGCCTCAATTGTATTGCAATCTTAATTCATCAAGAGCTTTTTCTAATAAAACAACTTTGCTTAATAAAATTGAAAATGATAATGATGACAGTTCAGAACTAGACAAGAAATCTTCTGAAGCCAAATTAGTTGAAAGCTTTAACAGTTATTCTCGAAGCGAAGGTGTTTCTGCTGAATTACTTGAAAATATTCAAACTGACACCCAAAACTTAGCTAAAGCTAAAGAGGAGGAGACGCCATTGAGTCCTGGTGAATCTTTAACAATGAGCATTTTCAAGAGTTATCAAGAAGAATTAGAAGAATCTTTCAATTCTGCATCTCCTGAAGAAGTCCAAGCTAGAGAAGAAGTTAAAGGCAGAGTTTTATCCAGTCATGTTAGATCTTTAATAAGAAGTGGAAATTTAGAGGAAGCAATCGCCAGATTAACAGATTATTCTCTTAAAGATGATTACTCGGCAAACCTATTGAATCTAGATTATTTGGACTACATCCAAGCATACATCAAAAGGAATAACAAAGAGACTTTGAAGAGTAGACAAAGCACTAGAGAATTCCAAGAATTTAATAACCAACCTCTTTCAAGTGGTTTACAACTATGGAATATTATACGTGAACATAATTATATCATAGAACAATTAGATATCAATACAGACTCATTAAGAGCCGTCTACCTTCAACAAGTCATTTTACATGCATTTGATGGTAAGATTCCAGAATTTATAGATGTAACACTTGAAGAAGAAAGATTGCAATCAATTTTGAAAACTGTTGATCGAGATGGGATTGTATCTTTGGACCATGAAGGTGTCTTCAACGCTGTTGATGTTATATCAACAGAAGCCTTCAAAATTCTGTATCACATACCTGAATTCAATAAGCATTTGAGTGACAAAATGAAGGAAACAATCAAAATGGATTTGGACTATTTCAAGGACAATGAAGCATTTTTTGCTGAAACTGGGTTGCCAACTGATATAACCAACATGCGTGTTGAAAACCCTGAAATTTATGAAAAGTTTGTTCTTGATTTCATGAAGGAACATGCTCACAGAAAAAGGGAAGGTCTTGAAGAAATGCTTGAGGATCGTGTCAAAAGTGAGACCTTAAGTGCTTTAAATCAGGAAGTAAGCGTTATGCAGTTTTCTCTTCAAGACAAATTTGAAATACTAAAGTTCTTCATGGTTAACAAGAGAAGTTTATTGGATGACTCCTGGATCGAACACTTTGTCTCTATTGATGATTATGGTGTTTTCAATGCATACAAATGCATTCCTTATGAAAATAAAAACTTAAGAGGTAAATTTAATAGTTTATTGGAAAGTCTTAACTTGAAAAAACAATTGGCTGTTGAAGATATTTGTTCCAGAAACGGTGCTAAGCTTTTGGCAATGAGAAACAGCAGCAACAGAGGCTTTATGTCAATGTCTACCAGATCCATTGATGTTTTCACTAGATGGCAATTAGAACTTGCCACTGCTGTAGATAAGTACAAAGGACTAATGACTGGTAAAACTGAAGTCGAATCTAAAAAATTTGAACTGCTACATGAGCTTACATCCGAGACAACTGCAGTTGTATCCATTTTAACTTTGGTCAAAGAATTGACCTTCTATAAATCCAAAAGTGATTTAGAAGATTTCAAAAGTGATTTATCTGTCGGTATTACTGCTATTGCCAAAAGTATTGGTCACGCACTGACCTTTGAATTCACAAGAATTAAAATGGGCCCAGATTTCTATGCCGACTACCAAAGAAAGAGAAATCCATTTTTTCAACAAATGTTTGAAATGGCAATTAATAAAAATAGACCTGGGTTTGTCCCATCAGCAATCAAAGAACAACTGGAAATTGATTTGGGTATGACCATCTTGGACTTGATTCTAAGCAGCTGTACTATCAAAGTCAGAAATGTCACCAATAACGAAGGTATTGAAACGGCTGCATTTAACAGATCATATACTTCAACTGGTGCTGGTCTTAAGGGTGTTTTAACTTTGCACCCTGTTGTAGTTAAAAAGCTTTCCTTAACCCCTCCAAAGTTTGAATCTGCCATTCATGCTTTACCAATGTTACGTAGTCCAAAGGATTGGACGGATGGTACTGATGGTGGCTACTTATCTTCCAGAACCTTATTGTTGCGTGTACGTAACAACAACGAACAACAGTATCACTTAACCAAGAGTTTTAAAGAAAATCCACATTTATCTGCTGACATTCTAAAGGGTGTCAACACATTATCCAGAACAGGATGGACTATCAATGAAAACGTTTTCAAAGTTGTTTTGAAGATGTGGAATAGCGGTGAGGCATTCCTTGATATACCAGGATCTAATTTTATTGAAATTACTAACCCAAAAAGTGAAAAGAACCCATATTACAAGAAGCTTAATGCTAAAACCACTACTCCTGGTGAAATACGTAATATGATGACTTTGTTGAGAAATTTAAGACAAAAACTTTTATCCATTAGATCCACTGAGTCTTATAAAATGGTTCTGTCTAAGTCATACCTGGGTCAAAGATTCTATTTCCCTCATACTCTTGATTTCAGAGGAAGAGCTTATCCTATTAATGTTTATTTGAATCAATTGGGAAATGATGTAAGTAGAGGTTTGCTGATGTTTTGGGATGGGAAAGAGTTAGGAAAGAAAGGGCTTGAGTGGTTAATGATTCATTACGGTAACACTCATGGTTTGAGTAAAAAATCTTTTGCCCAAAGAGTTGAATTTGTTAAGGAACATCTATCAGAGCTGAAAGCTGATGTTGAAGACCCTCATAGAGCTGATGCATTCTGGAAACAAGCTGAAGACCCTTTGCAATGTCTGGCTACAACTTATGAAATTGTTAATGCTTATAAATGCCCTGATGGTCCAGAAAAGTATGTTTGTCACTTACCTGTTCATCAAGATGGATCTTGTAATGGTTTGCAACATTATGCTGCTTTAGGTCGTGATGTGAGTGGTGCCAAGGCAGTCAACTTGCTGCCTTCTGATGTTCCACAAGATGTCTATGCTTCTGTTGCTGCCGTTGTTAACAAAAAAATTTACGAAGAGGAAGAAGTTAAACCAGAAAATAAAGAATTGCAAACCGAGATAAGAGGGATGCTGCCAATTGTTACCAGAAAGATTTGTAAGCAACCAGTTATGACCACTGTTTATGGTGTTACTAGATTTGGTGCCAGACAGCAAATTGCTAAACAACTCACTAAGGAAAAAGCTTACTTAGATTCGAGATCAAAAGTCATGAAACATAGTCAATACATAACAGAAAAGATTTTTGCTTCCCTATATGACATCTTCAACTCTGCATCAACAATTCAAGATTGGCTTGGTGTTTGTTCCTCTTTGATTGCTAAGTCTGTTTACATTCCTGGTATCAACCAATTGAAGGAAAAGGATTTAAAGTTGAGTTCTGTTTCTACAATTATGTGGACCACACCTCTAGGTTTGCGTGTTGTTCACCCATATAGAAACGAAACTTCTGTTACTGTTTCAACATCATTACAATCTGTTAAGTTCACTAAAATCAAATCTACATCAACTGTTAATGCCACCAAACAAAGTAATGCCTTCCCACCTAACTTTATTCACTCTTTAGATGCTTCCCATATGTTGCTTACTGCTGTTAGTTGTAGAGACGAAAATATACCATTTGCATCTGTTCATGATTCATACTGGTCCTTGCCTGGTGATGCTGATAAATTAGGTGTTCTTTTAAGAAAAAACTTTGTGAACATGCATAAAAAAGATTTGGTTGAAGTGTTGAAACAAGAGCTTGAGATGAGATACAAAAACAATGTTTCTCTGTGCAAGTTCCACTCCAACAGTCCTATTGCTGATGAAATAAGAGAGTACAGATACTTGTTTAAAAAGAAATACAAACATTTACCTACTTTGAGAGATGAGTTAACATTAGAAAGTGTTAGGGAAAATTTATTAAATAGTCCAAATACTGAAAGTCAACAGAAAGGTGCTGCTATGGTTACCATTTTCTCTATTTTGAACTCCTATACTGAAGAAGAAATTGATAGATATGCTGTACCTGATAACATATCTGTGAAGAGTCAATCAAAGAGTAGATTTGTCAGAGCATACAGACCACTAAAGTTCCCTGAGCTTCCTCCTAAGGGTGATTTGAATATTGATGATGTCAAAAAGTCTTTATACTTCTTCTCTTAAGAATGATGATATCTGTAAGTTTATATAGTCTTGTAAATAAAATTTAAAATAAAAAGATTAATGCAAAAGTTTTATTATCATCGTCATTTGTTTTTTGAAATAATCTTCTAGGAATATGATTATTGATATCTATATAACTATTTAGCTGACGAGATGATTCTTCCTTGTGATTCAAAGGCAGTTATCAACTTTCTCAATGGCATGATCTCTCTTTCGTCTATGATTCTATATTCATTGATAAAACTAATAAAATGTGCAAAGAAACTATTCCAATGAGCTTCAAGAGATAAGTGGACTATCTTGTCGAAGTGATGATAATAGATATGAGCAATGATTCTGAACATTTGAATCATAATTCTTTGAACATCTCTTGGGAAGTTTGCAGCAAATTGTATACCATTTGAAGTTGGGAAGAGAGATCTATCTGTAATTTTATTATTAATCCATGATAAAGCCAGATCTATGTATTGGTTAGCAGGAAGAATTATATTTTTGTTGTTGGCATCAAGCCAAAGATAGTCAACACCTGGGCCAGCATTCATAGTAGGATATTGTTCTGGAGTGACATACTCTTGTATCACTGAGTAGAATTGAGATAGATTGGTATAGAATTCAAAGACGTTTAATGCAACCCATTCTTTTAGATCAACATATTTAGGTAGCTTTACAATGGTTTTGAAGGAACCTTTAACTAAAGATGTGGAAACAAAAGGCTCACTTAAGAACATGGATTCCAATGAAGGAGGTTGATTTTGAGGAGGTATATTCACTTCTGTTTCTTGAGTATTGGTTCGAAC
>JAJMDF010000229.1:0-96610 GCA_030573475.1 Hanseniaspora thailandica (nom. inval.) | reverse complement strand
AGCAATAGACAGTCTTTGGATCCTGACTTTAAATACGATATTAAATTGAATGAACAAGAATACATGAACAATCCGGGAAAGGATCGTTTCATTGTTGATGACAATGAGCAGATTATACAAAGCGATATAGCACCTGAATTGGGTGAGCTACCCATGAATAATGAGAAAATGAAACTAGGAACACTATCACAACGAAGTTTTCCTTTGGTTCCTAGTGTTTCTAGCAAATCATACAAAGAAGTTGATTACAGCGCTTTTAATGGATGGAGAAATACACAAACTAGCCATACAAATTCCAAGAACATTTATCAAGCAACAACCAATGATTTGTTGGCAACATCAAATATAGCCACCCAATCATACTCTGACGGAAGAGATGCTAAGTTTATTGGAAGTCAGTTCTCATCATACTCTTTGGGGAGAGATCTACTCATAAAACAACTGATTAGCACATCAATTTCAAATAAAATGAAGCAAGAGGACATTCCACAAACAAATAAGAACATATTCACAGCAGTTTTGAACAAGTATAAACAAAAGAAGACATCACTTATTCCAGAGGATCAGGACGAATTAGTCCAGATTGAGGAATGCATGCAAAAGTGGAAGATCTTCTCACCAGAGCCATTGAATGATTATAATGAAAAGCTGCTTGAGGAGGTTAAAAATATGATTGATCAAATGAGAGGAAGTATAGCAGAGATTGATAATGTATTATCAAACCAAAACAGTTTATTTGAAAGTTTTGGGAATGAAATTTCGGGAAATCAAGAAGTCATCAATCACGAGGAAGATCTTGAAAATTATAAGATCAACTTCTTGAATCATAATGTTAATGCTGTGCAAGATATAGCAAACAATATCAATGTTCAATTGGAAATTATAGGAAATAGTATAGAGAAGAACAACGATGAGGTGGTGCTTCTCAAAAAAGTGTTTGAAGACACAGAAAGACTGCTGAAATCCAAACTAAAAGCTGTTAAAATATTCAAGAATGAAAAAAGTGGTAATCTCACAGGTGCAGAGTTCATTCAATTGTATCTGCCGAACAACTCTAACTGATATTTATATAAATTTTATGTGTAACTGTAGTTTAAACGAAGTCGATTATTGTGATAACAAATATATATCCCCAAATATTTTTACTTTTGAATCGAATAATGCGCTTTTTATAGGTGTTGGGTTCTTTGTAATTGTGAATGGATTCATCAAATGTTTTAAGTATAAATCATGAACGTTCAAAAAGAACTTTTGTAGTTGTAGGTAATTAATTTCGTACTTGGACTCAGATATCAAAACAAACTTTGTGTTGTTGTATGTCACGTAAGATGAGACCAAGTATCCGTCATATTCATCTATAGTTCCTAAGAATAATGAACCTTCCGGAAGGTTGCCTAACTGCTGTAGAGTAGTGTTTGGTGTATTTGCTATCTTTTGGACTGTGTTTTGATTGTGTGGATTGTTTGCATCGTTGACAAGAATATTTTCAGCATAAAATGATGTTCTGTTTGGTTCTATTTTATTATTTATATTAGCAGTAACAAGATCTTTGACTTTATCTTGAAGATGTGACTTGTTGTATGGGTATGAAGTGTTATTAGTGTTTTGTATGTTATCAATCACGTCGACAGCTGAGTTTGCAATGAAAGGATACAACTCCTTTAAAGTTATGTCCTCCAATGACAGAGAGTCATTAGGTGAGATATATGATTCGTATAGCGCGGTATCTGTTTGATTATGAAGAATGGTGAAATATAGGGGTATGCTCATAGCTTGAATTTAGTCTTTTGGTTTTGCACTGATCAATTTGTTTGTAATCGATTTTTTCAATCAGCAGAGAGTTCATAAAGCGCGCTTAAGGAAAACTACGAAAGAAAAGAAAAAAAAGGTCAAAATTGTGATTTTTTCCTACATCAACTTAGAAAGCAAGTTAACACACCACAACCAGACAAGTTTAAAGAGTTAATTGACTTTATTGAATATATAGAAAGATACCAAATATGAAGGTTTTTAGTAGATTCCAGAAACAGGATGTGGACGGTAGCCTACGAAAGGAAAAGAAAGCACGGAAGCTGCTCAATATATCAAAGAGTCACTCAGACACAGAGTCTGGGTACAGACATGATTCTTCAGATAGCAGTTCTTTGATGTCATCAATACTGGAAAGTAAAGTCAACAGAACCTCTGATTACACAAGTGAAAGCAGCGAAGCTAATAATAAAAAATCAGATAGCAAAGGAAGCATGGATTTGGATAACTACACGCCGATTACAAGAGTTGACTCTGTAATTATTAATGATGATTTCAGCGATGATTCTTTCTACGAAATTATAAATAATCAAGTTAATAAACAAAATGCACTTAGCGAAGCAGCTGAGAGAGAAACACTTGACAAGAACAGAAAATTAAAAGATCAGCAAGTGATATGTGAAGATTTTACAATCAAGGACATTTCTGACTATTTGTTAAATAAACAAATGCATAGCTTTTCAGATGATTTTGCAGAATGTACTGACTTTTTAGAATCGATGAAGAAACAAAAGCATATTACTTTAGGAGAGATTAAGAAGAACGCAGCTTTGAACAAGATTAAACATTACATGACTGAATACTATAGATTATTGGAGATGCAAAATGTTGATAGTGAGTACAACCCACTTAAAACTATAAGAGATAGAGAGTTGAAGCTACAGTTACATAACTTTGGGAACAAAACAGCAGAGAACCAACTCACAAATACTACAAGAAATTTTCAAAAACTTATGAAGAACTACCAGAATGTGATACAAGATCCACCGTTAATTCCTGTGTTAGCGTTCACCCACAGAACTAACATGAGCATGACATATAAAAAGTTCAACAAGGATTTTGCTGATGGTTCCGAATATACCAATCCAGAATTGGATAAGCCAGAGCATGAACATCATCACCATGGTCATTATGCATACAAGTTGAATCACAATTCTGACAAGAAAGCAACTGACGGATATCAATACTGGAAGTGGTTTGTTGGGGTTAATGAAAGATACGAGGATATAACAATACAAAAGATATTGCATTTGAAGCAAGAATTCATGTCGATCAAGGACAATGAAGAAAGAAAGTTGAGTCATCCTGGTGCAAACAAGAAACATTTGAGTATACCCAATAGTGAAACCAGAAATGTTTCTTCAGAAGCATCAGACTTTTTACTTTCAGACGACGACAGCTTTAAGGAGTATGCAGATGTCAATGAGGGGTTGGATATAATTGTTGGGACTGACAAAGCCAGAAGTGATAAGAAATGTAGTGATTTTGATATGCATAATAAAGGGTTGAGTAAAGTGAACAAGTTAATCAAAACCACCATTGAATCGCTTGAATTATATGAGCAATCAAAAATGGAAAAATTGCTATACTATGAAGCTTTGACCAGGCTTTTGATTAACAGATTGGATAGATTCCAGTATGAGAATGACGAACAATTGAACAAGCTTGATAACTTTGCACTACCAAGTCTAGATCCCTTAGAATCATTAAAAAAGGATATAGTTTTAGATGTTCCGACTTGTGAGAACTTGGCGAGGATCAGTGAGAATAATGAATTGACAAATATGGTTTTAGAAATGACACATATCCAATCTGAAATCAGCACCACACTTCAACTAAGATTGAAGAAAATAGGAATGGATGACTTTGATGCTGATTCTAGCAACAACTATAACTACGTAAGACATCGAAGAAGAATGGGAAAGGAAAAGGAATCTTTGATCACAAACATTGGGTACTGGCTTATCGAATGGATGATCAAGATCATCTTGGTGAGCATCAAGTTCAGTTACGGGTTGTATTCATTAGTGTTTCCTTCCAAAACTGAGAAGACACCGGAGTCTTCTCCATCATTACAGACATAATATATAAGGTCATAATTTATTTATTCTTCAATGAAGATACCTCTTTCAGCAGCTTCCTCTACCATCTTTTGTCTTTTTTGTTTCATGACAAGGGACATTCTGTGTCTATAATCCGTTATAGATCTTTCTCCCTTCCAAGCAGATACAGAACCTATGATGATTGTGTGGTAGGCACACTTTAGGGGTGTTCGTAAGTTTCTGAAACCTGGTGAGAATCTCATTAAAAGGGCATGTCCGGTGATGGATAGAACGGACCCTTGGATTGCTCCTAGAAGAAGAGCCTTGGAGGATATTTCAAATGCTGAACGCTTCTTGCTATCGTCGTGTATGTATCTGTTATTGTATGACATTATAAAAAAGGTATATGGTTAATCAATGATAGTGTCTCATATAAAGATCTATTTGTTAACCTTATTTATCTCAAATTTTAAGCTTTTCCCTCAAGGTGTAAAAAAAAAAAAAAATTACGTTAGTTATCAATCCTTGAAAAACGGATATAACATCTCGGGACCGTTAAAAATCTAAGTCAATTAGATAAGAGTCACAATGGCTGAAATTGATTCATTTAATTATTAATACTTAGCTGAATTATAATGGTTTATTTGATTATATATATAAATCTATGTTAGATAAGCGCTGGCGCTGCTCATGGCCAGCTCAGTGCTTAGGTTTCCTAGAGCATCTGCATTGTTTCCGTTGTTTGTGTTTAAGTCATTTCTGCTGCCATGAGAGTATCTATCGTCGCTGTCTCCAGTGATCAAAATGCTATCGTGGAACTCAAAATTCCCGTTGTTATTAATGTTGTTGATTACTGAGTTGTTGGCACTGCTTTGTTCTTGTAAAAAATTCTTGATGTAATCCATTCCACTGGCATTATTTTTTGGTTGTTCGTTTTCCGTTGAACTTATGGTATTTGGAATGAAAGTTCCACATAGGTTGTTTATAAAGTTGTTTACATGAACAAACTTTTCAACACCTAAACTAGATATCAAGAAGTTGAATTTAGATCTGTTCATGTTGATGATAATCTCTATATTTTTAATTATATCAAAGTCCTTGTCTTTTGTTTGTTCCAGTAACACGTTTGATACTAGAATATCCAATTTTTCTATCAAGTATGATTTATAATAGTTGTTGGACTTGTTCTCCAACTTAGGTAGGCAGATTAAGATTTTCAAGGATGTTTCCAATAAAGACCATATCTCCATATTCAAAGAGGTGAATTTCAATGCATATTCGTTATAATCATATATCAAGTTCAAAAAGTTCAAATAACTTGGTTTAACCTTTTCAAAGCTGTAGTCGTTGATTGTTATGTATGAATAATCAGCAACTTTAAAAGATTCTTCAGAGACAAACTCACCAGACTCATCTATGCTTGAAAAGTCACTTTGAGATGATGCAGATGAGTTAGATTTTTCAAAGGGTATTTGTGATATAAGCTTGTTAAAGTTGGCAATAATTTTCTTCTGAAGCATTTTGAACTTTGAATTGTTAAAGAATTTACAATCGATTTCCTCTAAAACAAAAGACTCTAGCTTTGGTTCGATGTCCATAGACTTTTTCAATAAATGAACCAATTGGTCTTTACTTAGCAAGTCCAAAACTCTATCTATGTTAAGCTTGCTTTGAGAGACATTTTCAGAAGTATTTCTCAGTCTCTTTGTATTGACAGCGTGTGATCTTATTTTTATGTTTCTTATATTGTGTGACTTTAGATTGATAGGGTTACTTGAATCAGCTACGTCGTGCTGGAATCTCTTTCTGCTAATTTGGTTGTGAGTGCTCTTAAACTCATTGTTGTGGTAATACGACATGAACTGATGATAAGTTGTTTGGTTGTGTGTATTCTTTTTTGTTAGAAGATTCACAAAGCTATTAAGAGAAAGTTGCTAATAAAATTTTTTTAACACCCAAAAAATTAAAGGGTTTTTTTTTGGAAGAAATGTGTTAGGGTGGCAACACGCACGTGATTCACATTGCTTTTTTTTTTTACCTAAGAACATTTGCAACTCCTTTAACCACTACAATATAAAGGCTAAGCATTTAGATAAATTATTCACCTGTTTATATTAACACTTCAAGGTTAATATACAATAACCAATCAAAGCAACAAACATGTCTGAAGAATTAACTCCTGAACAAAACACTATCCAAGAAGATGCCGAATACTTGGAAATGAACGAAGTCGAAGAAGTTATCGACCAAAACCAAGACGATGTTCAACCTGAAGATTTGGACGATGACGAAATGGACATGGAAGATGACAGAGTAGAAATTGATATGACTAACAACAGTAAAGGTTACTATGATTTACACAAAGATTCTGTCTTCAACATCGACTCATACGGTGGTATTTGTATCACCGGTTCTGGTGATGACTCTGCCCACGTTTGGGAAATTAACAACAACGCCATCAACACCCAAACCAATGCCGATGGTGAACCTGTTGAAAGAAAGAGTCTTTTCGAAATCAAACACAACGAATCTGTTATTGGCTGTTATTTGACCAGACCAAAAGGGTTATACTTGATCTCAGGTGACATGAATGGGTTAATCAAGATCTACAAGACTATCAAGAAGGGTACTTGGGAATTGATCCATGAAATTCAACAAGTTGAGGAATTACAATGGTTGAAGATTAACGAATCTGTCGAAGGTATGTTTGCCTTTGGTGGTACTGATGGTTCCGTTTGGATTTATCAATTGACCAAGAACGACTTGAACTTGGTCATGTCCGGATTCTCTCACCAACAAGACTGTACCAATGGTGAGTTCATAAACTACTCTGAAGACGACATTCAATTCTTATCATTATCTGTTGATGGTTCCATAGTGTTATGGTCCGTCTACACTGGTGAAGCCTTGATGAAGTGGACCGATGCCAACTTCAAGTCTCATTCCACCCCACAATGGATTTCTTCTCAAATTTCTCCAAAAACAGACGCCCAACCTCAAAGATTGGCTGCTGTTGGTTCTACTGAAGGTGCATTGGCCCTATTAAACTTACAATCTCATCAAGTTCTATATTTCAACCCAGCTGTTATTGAAAACATAAGTGAACACGAAGAACTAAGTGATCTGTCCATAGAATCCATTTCTTGGCTAATATCTCCTGGCAAACCAGCTTTGTTGGTTGTTGGTATAGTCAGAGGTGACTTGATTGTCTTTGACATTCCAACTTTCAAGATCAGATCTCAACTGAAGTTAAACGAAGCCATCACAAAAACATACATATCATCAGGAGTTAACAATGCCAACAGAAGGCTATTTGTATCCAGCATGGATGGTAAAGTATACACCTATGATCCATATCAAATCACCAATGAACAAAATCAATGGATTGCACATGGTCATAACATGGGTGTTTTAGATTTTGCTGTTGATGAAAAGAACAACTTGTTGATCACTGCTGGTGACGACGGTGTATCTTTAGTTTTCGAATTATAAACGCAACTTATATAAATAGGATGTAATTAATTTTTTTATTTACTTGGTATATTTCTTCATGTATAAGTCGACTTGTTTGGCAATCATTTTACCAGTAACATCAACTTCAACGTTGATTACTGTTCCTAATGGTCTTTTAGCTAAAACATCCCTTGTGTGTTTGATCATACTCACACCAAAAGTGCCTAAATCATCATCAACTTTAGTAACGGTTAGTGAAGCTCCATCAACTGTTATGAATCCTTTTTCTACAATATATTTAACATATTCTTTATCTCTTAATGAATACAAGAAGTTGACTGAATCACCTTCTTCAACAGCTTCAACTACTTCAGCAATGGTGTCCACATGTCCTTGTACATAATGTCCACCAAATCTATGATTACCTGATCCCATGGCTCTTTCTAGATTGATCTTGTATGAGTTTTCCGCAGATGACCACATCTTTTCAATGGTTGTTCTTCTCAAAGTTTCTATAGAAATCCCTACTTTGAACCAGTTCTTGACGTCATCAAATTCAATGACTGTTAGACAGATACCAGAACAGGATATGGAGTCACCTATTTGGCAATCAGAAAGGAAATCTGCTTTGTTTTCTACTTGGATGGTTACTTCGTAATTATCTTTGTCATTCTTAAGATCAATGATTGATCCTACTGTTTCAACAATACCGGTGAACATAGTTTTTTTGTTTGGTTAGATTGAGTTGTGATTTGGTATCTGATTAGGTTATATCTTCGCTCTTTATAAAGGAAAAAAATGGAAATTTAAAATGTGTGAAAAGTGGAAGTTATTAGTAATACGCGGAAGACAATTGTCTAAGCTGATAAGCTGGAGGATAATTCGTGTTTATCAGGTAAAAATATAAGCTAAACGTATAATTCAAGTAATACTGTACAATTGGTTTATAGCTTATTATTGTTAAGCCATGTTTGAAATGTGCATCATCCCTTTTTATTCAAGTAATTTGGTACATCTTGCCTTTAGAGTGAAAAATCACGTGCCTAAACCTTAACTCATCCTTCTATTATTTCCTCAGATTTAATCAATTGCAAAATTTTGAAAAAATGATTTTTTAAAAAAAAGAAAGGCAAAACTGCTGCTATATACTCATTTATTTGACTAAACCTTCCCATGTCATGGCTTCATGATCTAAGTCAATACCGACAGTACCAGATCTAAATAGTGGAATACCTAAGACACCAAAGTTGCTTGGGCTTAAAGCCAAGGCACAAACACCTTCTTCAACTTCAACAACTAAGTCTTGACCTCTGATTTTGATGTATTTAGACTTTCCACTTCTGTTTTGAACAGTCAAAACTAAATGTGGTAAACCTTCTTTAGTGCTATTAGATGGACAATTTTCAAAGATAAAACTTTGTTGAGACTCATCCCAATAAATGGAATCAATCTTGCTGGCGTAGTTGTTGACAACTTCAGCAGGTAATTGAACAACAGAAGAACCAGTATCCAAAATAGTCTTAATAGAAGACTTGTCGCCAGAGTCATACAAACTCTTTAAATCACCATTGTTCTTCTTCAAGTTGGTGATAACACCAACATCAGTGACATTGATTTGGTAATAGTGAGAATTAGTATTCAACTTAACTGTCAAATCACCATTGACATGATCGGCAATGTCAAATTTCTTGTTTGGTAAATCAATCAAAAAAGTGTTTCTGCCATCAATATCTTCTAAGAAAGTTGGGTAAGTCTTATTAGATGGATAAGAATCATCATAGCTGTATAACTTTTGGGATTGCATTTTACTTTGACCAATACCGAACAAGGCACTGGTGATAAAGTTGGCAGTGTCATTGACATAGCCATAGTAAAACTTGTTTTTTAAAACGTTGTTGCCAAAAGTTGCTTCAGAAGCAATGTATAATTCACCAACAACGGATTGACCACCAAAGTATTCGGTTTGGAAAGAGTGACCAGTATCTTTACCCAGGTTGGTGGATAAATAGTTGCTTGAACAGTCATAAGCATCCTTACATAAGTCAGAGTCAAGTACCCAAGTATCACTGGACCCAGAGTCTAGTAAGAAGGAGATGTTCTTGTTGTTCAAGGTGAATGAGGTGGACAAGTAAAAGTCTTCATCGTTTAAAGGTAAACTAATAGCACCGTTTCCTAAAGAAGCACCATTGTTGAATTGAACTAAGTAAGTTGATAGAACTAAAGAGCTAAATAAAAACATTTTTTTAGATTTTAATGCAGGGTTATGTTTTTACTTAATGGTGTTTTTTCTTCCATAAAGCTTTTTCTAGAAAATTATCTTGTTGTCTGTTAACAAAACACCTTCATTGTTTAATTTATATACTGCTTAAAGTTACAGCATTTTATTTATAGTTTAAATCATTTTTATTTTTTTGGGTTTTGGTCTAATAAGGGTTTCATATAGGGAGGAAACTAACCACTGATATGTCCTAAACAAGTAATTTTGCTTTTGATTAAATCTTTATAAGACCAAAGTTTAAAACTGTTTTAAAACGGATTGTGGGGGAGAAAGTGGTAGCAGTGTAAGTTGATATATGATGTGCAAGTTATGATTAGTATACGTGTTCAATGTAAGCTGTTCATGTAGATTGCATATGTTTTTTTAAAATGCTTTGAATTTGACATAACTTTTTTCAAAATTTGTTTACGTTCTATCACGTGATTTGTCAAAATCTACATATGATTGTTTACAAATTTTCCAAGTAAATAATTTAATTATGATTAACAGCTGCAACAAAGGTTTAAGCAATCAACTAAAAGAATGTAAACAATTAGTTTTATTGTAATTTTGTTAAAAGTTCTATCAATAAACGTATCATTCTTTTTTTTGTATCATATATAGATCATTTCTTTAGAGCATCAATAGGCTTTAAGTAACCTTGAATCAACCTAATACCATCTTTTCTCATCTGCTTTATATTTTGCTTTCTTTCAGCATCTTCTATTTCACTTACATCCACAGCATCTAGTTCTAATAGCAACTTCATTAACATCTCACCTAAGAATTTTTGTTGATAAACCATCTTGTCATCATTAGGGTTGTACTTAACTTCAGGATCTAATATTTTTTTACAATCATTTTCGAAGTCTTTTTTGAACTTATTGACAACGGCATTAATCTTATCTTCGTTTTGTAAATTCTTATCTATGAGTTGTGAGAACTTGTCATTGTTGACTAATTTCTTTTTGACATATGGTTTTCTAGGAATTGTCTTCTTGATCTTTGGAGTTGAAGGTATGAATAGGAAGTAGTATAGTATACTGACACAACTGATTGTTCCTATGATTTTGTCGGTGTCTGTAGGATTATTGCTGATCAATCTGTTGTAGAATGAAACAGCTTCATGATTAAGCTTGTCAATGACAGTATCAATAAATGCACTCATGATTTTCAAAATGAGGTTATTTTGGTTTGGATTATTAACAGTTTTTATCTAAGAGTAGTGTGTGGCTAATTGATTTTCGATGTTAAAAATTTGAAAAAAAATTTTTTTTTGGTGTCAGTTATATCCGGGTTTTGGGTGATTGATCACGTGAATGGGTCAAGAAAAGATATAATCAACTTATAACACCAATGGAAGATATAATGACATTGCTCAACAAGTTAAAATGTATTTATCATTTCTTCTACATGGTTATTGTCCATTCTTTCTACTTGATCTTATTAGTCCAACACACGTGATCTTCTTATCGAGAATAAACACATGGAAGAATATCATTTCTATAACGCGCTTGTCAGAAAGAGAGGTGGATAAAAAAAAAAGCGGGGAAGTCAGCCAAACTGTGGTGTTTAAAACATATGGGTGAATCATTGCACAAGCCATAAGCTACACATGGAGAAACTGTGACAAACACCACACATTACAAGCTATGCTCATTTGAGCTCTTATTACTCTTACCATCTATCATCAACATAACATTTTGTTATTTTTCAATTCTCTCACTGTGAAAAAGGTGACATTACCTTATATAAAACCACTGCAACTGTCTTCTTACTTAACTTCACAAAAGTATATTATAATTAAAGTAGTATGACCAGCGATAATAAAATGAGTCAGTTCATTACTAACAACACAAATGTTGACAATGCTCTTGACATCAATCAAGCAGTATTGCTAAACAACTTTAACACCATTTTCTCTTACAAGACATTTGGTAACTCCTCTAAAGCCAACAACTTGTTGGACTCCTACATCATTGACAAGAAGAGTTCTAACACCACTTTACATGAATTACCAATCAGATCCGGCTTAGGTTCATTACCATTAGGTTACTTAGAAGAATCTGACCCTTCCAACAACTTAAGCTCAAGTATTGTTATCCCATCTTACGGTTTGAAATACTTATTCCCAACTTTGAGAAAGGCTTCCCCAAAGAACAACTCTTTAAAGATTTTAATCAACATTTCAAACTTGGACTACAACCAAACTGAAAAGTTGATTGTTCCTGATATTTTAGATTCTTTGCACATTGCCAATGAGTTAAACTACCCAGTCATTGCCCCTATTAACTTAAGAGAAGTTTCCCAAACTACTTTATTTGCTACATTTTTGTCCAGATTCGGCACTACTTGCCATTTATTAGATGCCATTGCTGCTAAGAACACCTTCTTCAAGCCTGATCATGAAGACAAGTACTTCTTAAGAAACCAGTTTATCGATGCTGCTGATATTTTGAACAAGAGTGGATTGAATGCCGAAAATGCTGACTTAAACGACTACATTACTGCTTTCAACAAGCACATTGAAAACTCCATTCCAACCAATGAGTCAGTCAAGACCAAGTCTTTTGCTATTGAAAACTTTGACTTAAAGGCTAAGGATTTAGACAATGTCAAGACTTTGTTTGTAACCATTGGTAGCACTGAAACTACCGTCTTTGATGATTTCTTAGACTCTGTTTCTTTCCAAGGCTCTGAAACCATTGGTAGAATCGCCATTAGAATTCCAATCCCATTCGATGCCAAGAAGTTTTTAAGCTTGTTACCTCAATCTTTAGAAAAGATTATAGTCATTGAACAAAACAATGCTTCTCAATTGAACAAGGCCAGTAAGAGCAAAAACTTCTTGTATTCTACCATTCAAGGCATCTTAGAATCTGCCAGTTTATCCAAGAAGATCGACATCAATGCCATCTCTTACACTTCTGACTTTACTTGGTCCAAGAATGCTGTTGAAGAAATTGTTTTCAACTCTTTAAACATCTCTACTGATGAAAGAATTGATGTTTCTTTACCAAAAATTAATGAAATCAATGTTTGGTCTAATGACGATGATTCTAAGAGTTCTACTTTCTTGGAATTCCCATACCAATTATTGGATAACTTAATTCAACACGACCAATCCTTTGATCCTTCTCTAAGAGTCAAGTTCGACAACCTCACCCAAGGTGGTACTTTCCAAGCTCAAGTTGCTGTCAATGTTGACGCCAACTTAAAACACTTGGTAGTCAACAATGAAAACTCTAAGTTGACCATTGTTAGTGATACTGATATCTTACAAAAGTTTGATGTTTTGAACACTGCTGCTGCTAACTCCACAATTTTATTATTCAGTGACAAGCATTCTTTAGACAACTTAAAGAACCCTGAGTATTTTGCTTCTAAGTTGAAAATCCCAACCAAGTACTTGTCCACCATTGTCAACAAGAACTTGAGAGTTATTGTTGTTGACAGAAAGAACATTAACGATACTGATGAAACCAGAGGTAGAGCTTTAGTTTACTTGTTGGAAGCCTTATTCTGGAAGTTTGGCTACAACATTTCTGATCAAGATATTATCAAAAAGATTTGGGCCACCAATGGTACTCAAATTGAATTATTGGCTTCTGTTATCAGTGATTCCGTTAACAGCAACTATGAAACTGCTGTTGGTGAATTAGATGTTTCCAAGTTACCTGAATTTTTAGCTGTTGTTGCCAAGGATGAAAAGTCAGAAGAAGAAGCTTTGAAGACTTACTTATCCGAAAACTCCTTCGAAGCTAATCCAAGAGTTGTTAAGAAGGAAGAAGAGCCTGTCTTTGAAAACACCACTTTGTCTGAAATCTCTAAACAATTGGTCTTTGCTGAAGCTTACAATGCTAGTAAAGAATTAAGACCAGACTTGCCAATTAAGAACTTTGTTGTCACTGTTTCTAAGAACAAGAGAGTTACTCCATTGAACTACGATAGAAACATCTTTGAAATTGAATTTGACATTGGTAACTCCGGTTTGAAGTACGAAATTGGTGAAGCCTTAGGTGTCCATGCCAAGAACAACGTTGAAGATGTCAAGAGATTCTTAGCTGAATATGGTGTCACTGATATCAATCAATTAGTTCAAACTCCAAACAGAGAAAACCCTGACTTGATTGAAACCAGAACTTTATTACAAGTCTTTGTTGATCAAATTGATTTGTTTGGTAAGCCTGGTAAGAAATTCTATGAATCTTTGATCACGTACACCAAGGATGAAGTTGTTCTGAAACAAATTATTGACTTAATCTCTCCAAATGGTGAAGCTGAATTGAAGAAGGTTCAAGAAGAAGATTTCTTAACTTATGCTGATGTCTTATTACAAAAGTTCAACACCGTCAAGCCACCTGTTCTTGACTTGTTAACTTTGATTCCATCCTTGAAGAGAAGAGAATACTCTATTGCCTCATCTCAAAAAGTTCACCCAACAAAGATCCATTTATTAATCGTTGTTGTTTCCTGGACTGATTCCCAAGGTAGATTAAGATACGGTCAAGCTTCTAAGTACTTAGCTGACTTATCTGTTGGCACTGAACTTGTAGTTTCTGTTAAGCCATCTGTCATGAAACTACCACCAAGACCAGAACAACCAGTCATCATGTCTGGTTTGGGTACTGGTTTGGCTCCATTCAAGGCCATTGTTGAAGAAAAGATCTGGCAACGTTCCCAAGGTTTACCAATTGGTGAAATCTACTTGTTCTTGGGTTCAAGACATAAAGTTGAGGAATACTTGTATGGTGAATTATGGGAAGCTTGGAAGGATGCTGGTATCATCACCCATATTGGTGCTGCTTTCTCCAGAGATCAACCTGAAAAGATTTATATCCAAGACAGAATCAAGGAGGTCTTGCCAGCTTTGAAGTCTGCCTTCTGCGACCAAGAAGGTTCATTCTACTTGTGTGGTCCTACTTGGCCGGTTCCTAACATCACCGAAGCTTTACAATCTATCTTGAAGACTGATGCTGAAGAAAAGGGTAAGAAGATCAACTTGGACGATGCCATTGAAAAGTTGAAGGATACTGGTAGATACATCTTAGAAGTTTACTAGTTTTATTTATTAAGTTTTTATATAATTTTATAGAATAACAAAACTTTTATTTTTAATTTTATGTCATGATGTTCACTGTGGAAGTACCATCTTGGAATCTTGTTCTGAACACTCTATTAGCGTTAGTAAACATACCTTCTTTTAAGGAAACAACTATGAATTGGGATCCTTTGAATTTAGTCTTGATCAAGTGACCGATATTTTGTGTATGTGACAAATCTAATGCAGCATCGACTTCATCTAAGATATACATTGGAGCAGGTTTAAACTGTAACAATGCCAAGATCAAGGACAATGCCACTAAAGAACGTTGACCACCAGATAACTCAACTAATGACTCTTTCCACAAAGAACCTAACTTGACTTTAACTTCCAACCCATCAGTGATGTTGCTGTTTGGTAAAATAACCAATTTGGCATAAGAGTTAGGCAACAATTCACTAAAGATTTCTCCAAAGTCCACTGTGACTTTTTCATATGTCTTCATCAAAGCATCGATCTTGTGTTGATTAAGTGTTTCAATGGTTTCTTGGATCTTTTGTTTATCACCCTCAATGGTAGTGATCATGGTTTTCAATGCCTTTTCCCTTTTCAAGACAGATTCAATCATGGTGATGACATTAGGGTTCACTCTATTTTTTAAGGAGTTGTGAGTTTCTTTTAAATGGCGTAGATTCAACTGAGCTTGGGACAAGTTGATGTCCTCATTTTCCTTCAATATCTTGTTCAACCTTGGCTTGTCAGTTTCTAACCATTCAAATTCAGCCACTAGGGTATCTATGTTTTCATCTAGCATTCTGTTGATTGCATAATTTCTGTCAATTTCATCTTGGATTTCCTTGATCAATGCAGGCATCTTATCCACCTCATTCTTCTTTGCATTCAACAAGCTGTCCAATTTTGCATATTCCTTCTCAATGATCTCATTTTCTAAACTGTCTTCCAAAGATTGTTGTTTCACTTGGTCTATATCCTCAGTTGTTTTTACAATTCCTGCCTCAGTCCTAGCAATTGTTGACTTTGTTTCTTCTATATTTAAATCCAAAGACTCTACTTGGACCTTATCACCATCAATCTCTTCAATCAGTCTTTCCTTGTCAATAGTCAATTCTTCAACAAGTTCAGTGGCATTGTCATAGCTTTGTTCCTTCTTCTTCAACTCTTTTGTCAAAGTTTTAATCTCGTTTTGTAACTTATCCAAATTTCCAGTTTTGTTTTTCTCAAAGTTCTTTAAATCATCTTCAGTGCTCTTGATGTTTTCAGTCACAGATTGTATCAAAGAGTGTAGTTTGGAAATAGCTAGTTGCATGCTATCATTTTCATTTCTAAGCTCCAAATTTCTTGATGTTAGAACGGTGAAGTATGAATTCTTCATTTCCTCCTTGAATTGAGCTATACTGTTGTTAACTACTTTTAATTCATTAAACATTGGTAATACTTCTTTTCTCTTTTTTTCCAAATCATTCAACTCAGTATTACAAGCTTCTAATTCATCTTCCAAAGAGTTCAACTTTTTCAACAGATTATTAAACACTTGTGTTTGTTCTAAAATATTACTGTTATTACTTCTTGAACCACCAGATAAAGTACCTTCAGGGTCGTAAACATCACCTTCTAAGGTAATCGACTTTGTTCTGATTTCAGGATGGAAAGTGATCTTTTTAGCTGTTTCTGCAGTATCACAAATCAATGCAGTACCAAAAATGAACTGCATGGCCTTGGAAACATCACTACCAAATTCAATCAAGTTCAATGCCAAATCAACTTTTTCTGGTGCTCCGCTGATACTCTTAGCTTTAGCAATGATCTCATTTTTAACAATTCTTGTAGATATCTTGTTCAAAGGAATGATAGTCACTCTCTTTTTTAGATTACCTTTTTCCAAAAGTTCTGCTGCAATAGCATCATTCTCAACAACTATGTTGAACAATCTCCCACCAGCACAAACTTGCAAAGCTTGGGCTTTGTCCATGTTATCACTGCTGATATCAAATAAAGTAGCTGCAACACCCTTTACTGCTTTTGGATTGAAGTTAACTCTTTTGCGGTCATACTGGAAGTCTAAGTTGTACAACTTTTTTTTCCATGAGTCGATTTGTTGAGATATTTTTTGCATCTCCTGTTTAATAGAGCTTTCAGTTGCCTTGAGTTCATTATATTTGTTCTCGTCAAAGTCAACTTTTTGGACTCGTGAATTTATTGTTAACACTTTTTGTTCGAGTTGCTCCAACAATTGCTCATTACGTTTTGTAGAATTTTCCGATTCTTTAATTTGCATGTTGTTGTTCTCAATTTCGATGTTATTGGAGTTGATCTTCATTTCATTTTTCTTCAAATTCATATTGTGTTCATTCAATTCCTTTTTCATTCTGTTGATTAGGGTCACATAACCTGTAGGTGAAGAACCTGTTGTTTGCAAAGAGCTTAACAATTCTTTTTTATTCTCAATATCATTTTTGAGCAGATCAATATCTTCACCAAGTTCTTTGCTCTTAGAAGTTTCTGATATTAAAGCCTCAGATTTCTCTTCAAGTAGTAACTTTTTCTTCTCTATATTAGATCTCAAATCTATTAAGGCCTTACTATCTTTTTGTAAATTTTTCTTCTGGATTTGGTTAGAGGTTTCTAATCTAGTTAGATGATTGTTAAGGGCAGTTAACTTTTCAGTGTATTTCTTTTTAGATTTCTGATTTTCTTCAATCATCTGATCTCTTTTCATAGCTACACGCTTTAGATTAGACTTGATCTCAATCATTTCATTTTTTAATTCATTGAGAGCTTCCGTTACAGCTGCCATTTTCTTTTTATCACTGATTATATCTTCGGCATTCTTCACTAATCTCACATTTGAACTGGTATAATCATGTGCTGCTACAACTTGCTCCAACTTTTCCATTTTTAGTTGAACATCTTGGAATTTCAAATAAACTTCTTTATCTTGTTCAAACCTTCTTAACTTAGGTTCAACCTCTTCAGTCAAAATACTTTTTATTTCCAATAGCTTGACGTCTTTTTTTACCATAGTTTTCTCAGCCTTTTGTCTTCTATCTTCAAACATTCTAGTTCCTGATGCTTCTTCTATAAGAGCCAAGATTTCTTTAGGTTTCATATTCAACACTTTTGTGATTTTACCTTGCATAATCAAGAAATTTGGGTTATTGATGTTTAATTGAACAGATTGAAATAGCTGAAGCACGGCTTGTTGTTGCGCTCTATGACCATTGATCAAGTATTTACTTGTGCCACCAAGTGTTACCTGTCTTGTTACTGAAATCTTGGAAATATTCTCAAACCCTATTGGTGACTTATCTTTTTGAGAATTATTGAATACTATAGTTACACTGGCCTTTGTGACACCTGCTTGACCTCTTTTGTAAATAAGATCCTGTAAGTTGGATGCTCTGACTGTTGCCATGGATGCAATACCCAGCACAAAACAGATGGCATCTAAAATATTTGATTTACCGGAACCGTTTAATCCTGTGATGGCGTTAAACTGAGGATCCCAATGGGATACAACAGTTCTTGTAGAGTATGACTTGAACCCATCTATAATTAGTTCCTCAACTCTCATTATTATATTAGTAGTTGTTTTTTGGTGTTTTCCATATCTGATGAACAAAATCTGAGATACACATAAACAAACGCAAAAAAAAAAAAAAATGGTGTAAACAAGAAAATCCACGAACATTTGATTATTTGGATGAAAACGCGCTTAAAGTCGTGAAATGTCACGTGCTTCACATAACTAAATGAAAGATGAACAATTGAGTTAAACATATTCATAAATAAGAGAATAAACTCAACTACTATTTTATTTTTATTTATTTTTTCAGTATTAATTGTTTGCAGTATATAAGTTCTTTTATATTTAAAAAAAGTTGATGTAATCGTATCCTTTTAAGTATAACTAAATTTAATCTTGGGTCTTTTGGGAACCTCTTAATAAACCGGTTCTTCTGGCAGCAATTAAACCAATCTTTTGACCAGCGACAGCTTCTCTGGAGATAGTAGAGGCCTTACCAATGTGTTGATGGTTACCACCACCATGAGGGTGATCAACTGGATTCATGGCAACACCTCTAGTCTTTGGCCAAGAGTTTCTCTTAACTCTGTATTTGTGGAAAGCTCTACCAGCCTTTAACAATGGCTTATCAGTTCTACCACCACCGGCAATAACACCGATGACACCTCTAGCGTCAGAAGAAACAATTTTCTTAGCACCGGATGGTAATCTAATTCTGGTCTTGTTTTCATCTGGGTTGTGACCGATAACAATAACGTAGTTACCGGAGGTTCTAGCCAAAGCACCTCTGTCACCAGCCTTTTCTTCAACGTTGGAGACAATGGTACCTTCTGGAACGGCACCTAAAGGTAAAACATTACCGATGTTTAAAGAAGCGTTCTTACCAGCGGAAATGAATTGACCGGTGTAGACACCTTCGTTAGCAATGAAGATTTCTTCTCTGATCTTGTATTTGTATGGATCTCTGAAAGCAACCTTAGCTAATGGAGCACCTCTACCAGAGTCGTGGATAATGGACTTAACAACACCTCTGATATAACCGTGCTTTTCAGCGTAATCTAAAGTTCTTAATTTGGCAGCACCTTGTCTCAATCTAGTGTGAGAAGTGAAGATGGAACCAGCACCCTTTCTTTGGTTACGAATAACTCTACCTGTTTGTTAATATTAGTGTGTTTATCTTGATATTTTAATTTATGAGATTAAAAAAGAATGTTGGTTTAGTTGTTAGTAAAATTGTGTTTTTCTCTTTGTATTAATAGATGATAATTGGATTACCATTTTGTTTGGCATTGACTGTTTGCTTTGAAAATGTATTGCTTTCTATGTTGTAGTTGTACTATGATGAATGTTCGTTTAAAATGTGTTTATTGATCCTTGTTTCATGATGTTCTTTCTGGTTAAAAGATCTGAATCTCCATTTATAGTTTATTTTGCTAAAAAATAAACTGAATCAATGATATCAACAATCTTTGTGATTCTATACAAATTGTTCAGCTATGATTAAAAATTTCAGTTATTAATCCATTTGATGGTCTAACGTTGTAATTATGTTCTGATGCTCTCTGGTTTGTAAAAATACTGGTCGTACTTAACAATAATGTAATGAATAATCACACACTTATCAATATACTCCTTTCTTGTGTTATTATGTATAATCACTGCTGATTGTATCTCTGTTATTCCATTTCCTTATATTGTTCCTGTAGTTCATATCCACTTCTATAAAATCTTTTATTATAATAGCTTAAATTAATATAACTCTTCATTATGAACATTCCACTTGATAGTTTGTTGCTCTAATATCCCACTTTATATCATTATAAACTCCATGGTCTTGTAATTTAAATTCATTTTCATTGACAAATCTACAGAAAGTCAAATACAATATTAAATCCACAGCCTGCTTCCACTTCTATTTCAATTCAATTGGTTATGATGTACATACCCATTGCGTCTTAGTTTGGTTTTTCCTGGTTTTGTATATACACTAATACCTTTATTAATATCTTTTATATGATACATTGACAATCCAATAAAAGAAGAGAGTTAAAATGAATTATATTTTTTTGCTAGCAAAACGAAACATGTGGACGAAGCGAGAGAGGAAGGAAAGAAAAAAGCTTTCTGCCTAAACAGAACCCGTTCTAGCAGTGGCAAAATACTAGTGCGTGACATTTTTGCACGTTGAAAAAATCAGCGCGTTGATGAAAGAGGAAATTTCCTGATTCTGCTTTTCTCCCGCTCTTGCTTTTTTTTTTGGTTTACATCGCGCGCACACAGCTAAGAAAATGCCAGTGAAACTTACTCTATTTTTTTGCCCACGCCCAAAAAAAAATACTCAAAATTACTTAATTAGGAAATTATTGCACACATTTTATCCAAATAGGAAATATTGAAAAAAAGTGTCAGCAAGGTAGCGAGCATGAAGATCAGAAAAAAAAACTGTAACAAAAAAATTACTCAAATAAAGTATACTTTTTTTCATAAAAATTAAAATTAATCACGTTTCAGCCGTATGCAAGAAATACCTTAAGAAGGTTTAATCAATTGACTTTAATCAATTATATAAATTACATCACATACATCTTTATTATTCTTGTACTGCAACTTCTTCAACTTGAGCAACAACTTCTTCTTCTTGACCAACTTCTTCTTGAGCAACAACTGGTGCTTGTTCTTTGATCTTAGCAGCTTCGATGACTTCCACAACCTTCTTTTCAATACATGGCTGAACGCTGATCTTGGCATTGCCTAATTTAGATGAGTTAGTCTTACTGGATACATCGGCTGCTATGTTGTCAATGCCTTCTACTGCAGGTAAGTTAATAATTGCTGATAGATGTGTCTTGTGGAAGAACTTTCCTCTATGCTTCTTAGACTTGAATTGGAATAGATAAATGTCGTTTGGCAAATACTCCTTGAAATGCTCTGCTAGATCTGTGTCTAGTGTACCTGCGGCCAAATTAGAAACATAAATCCATGTTTTGGAATAGGCAATTGGACTAGGAGTTGGATTTGGTGGACTAACTTCTGGTGATTGTTGTTCCTCTCCAGAAGCAATTTGTGGGGAAGAGGATTCTTCAGAACCTTCACTTTGCTCGTTAGTTATTGGAGATGCTTGTTTATTCAAATGCTTGAATATTCTGTGATGCGATTTCTTTGTCTTTTCAGGGTCATAAGCTTCAAATAGCTTTAGTTTCAACTTTTTGGTTGATTCTCCAATGCTGGTGTCGTTAACCTCCAGCACAACCTTATTGGCAATTTCTGGGGTTGCAAAATCAGCATATGCTAATCCTAATGGAACTACAGTTTTTCTTCCTGAATATCTGGTGACATATTGGTAAGGAATTAAAACAGAAACAGGCTCATAATCTTTTAAAAATTTGCTGAAAATAGTTTCTGAGATATCAGCAGGGATGTTGGTGAAATATACTCTTTTGATAGTGGTGTTAGTAGTTGGGGTTGGGTGCAATGTGGCAGAGCTTGGTTGCTCGACTACTTCAGCTGGTTCAACTTGTTCAGTATGTTGGGGTTCAATTTCAGACATGTTATATATTTATTGGTGTTACTGGTTGCTTAAAACTTTAACGATGAGTGCTATATTTAGATTGAAGAGAATATGATTTTTTTTATTTTATCTACAATGATAAGCTTGGCCTAGAATTGCAACAAAGGAGGATTCAAAACTGAATTTATTTGACTTAGAAATCAAGATGACTAATGCGAATGACTTTGATTGTATTTACTCCATTTGTGTTATCTGACACAAAAGTCATCTTTATACATGAAATTATGGTGTTCAAAAAAATCATCTCGTTTCAAAAAAAAAAAAAATCAAGATTAGTGTACACAATCAACTTTCGTGTATCACTTGGAACATGAAACAATGATCAACGACTGATTGCAATATGAACAAATGACCTTGCGGTCATAGTGTTGTATTCACCGCTATAGTAATGATGCTGATCATGCTTGTGTAAAAAAAAAGATAAGATCAGAGATATCTTTATGAACAAACATTTGTCTTATCAGACAACTTCATCCATTAGTTATCCTCCCCAATCTATCGTAAAGATCTGTTTTTATTTATATTTTTTTTGTTTCTAATTGTGTTCACATGGAGTTATAATTACCGTTAAAGGTTATATATTCATTTATACTTATTGAAATCATCTCAGAATACCTGAATCAATCCAGGCTTTACTTCTTGTAATCCCACTTTTCTGATATAAAAAAAATAGTATGTACCTTCTTTTTATATTTTTGTATTTGTATTTAAAAAGTTTTTATAGTTGTTAATCATATCCCATTTAGGCCTTAGCAGCAGCTAAAGCTTTTTGAGTACCAGCTAAGGCGTGCTTGTGGTTTCTTCTGAACTTGGCATCGACGGATCTTAAAGAAGAATATTTGTGGGTCTTAACCTTCTTGATACCGTTTCTGTGAGCCTTTCTGGTTTGGTTATGGGCGGTGTGATTTTTAGACTTAGCCATTTTCTGTTTTTGAAATTTAAAATTTGCGTAATAAAAGTATAATTGTTAGTAAAACATAGGGTTTTTTAGGTGTTATTAGTATTTGGCATATTCTTTTTCAGATTATTGTTGAATCACAATTGGTATGAGCTTGTTTCAGTTGGTGATATTCTTTACTTGACTGTGGTGTTCTCTTATATGTGATCATGATGATGCAACTCGTCAAGTCTAATTCTATGTTCTTTCATAACCTATGACACAAAATTGAATATTATATGTTCTTTCTTATGTGTTCTTGTAGTATTCATATTGGATAACTATGTTGTAATGTTTCCACTATAAGTTATTTATAATCCCCGACATTTTTTATAATTTATAACTACAAAAATATCAATCAAAACAAAAGTAATGTATACTCCTATTAACCTATTTTGTAGGACTATAAATTGCTGATGGTATTCATAAGTTCTGCTGTATCATTCTTTAATTTTAATCCATTTTCGATTTGTCATAAGTTCCTTCTAATTATTATTTAACTTTTTGGTTTACTCTTGCTGTACCCTTTCATTGTAATATAAATCTTCTTCTTTTACAAATTCTTTATGGGTTGTTCTAACAACTTCTTTGCACTGAATTTCATGTACTCTCATATAATTGTTCTATTCTTAATAAGTTTGAAAAAATTGTGTAATTGCCAGGTTTAAGGGTATTTGTCTAAGGTGCTTTAGGTCACCTTTACTATGTTACATACATATGTATCTATAAACTATCGTTCCTGTGGTTTTAAGGTCTATTTCTTTCTTAAAAGTTATTAATTTTTAACTTCTTTAACGTTGTGTAAACTACAAGAAAAAAAACCATACATTAGAGAATGCTGCAAGCGAAAGAAGGCAAAAATTGCTAGTAAAGAGAGAAAAGAAGGTAAACCACCAAAGAATTTCCTAATCGAGTAATAATGGAAGTTTTCATGAAAAATTGTGAAATATCCATATACCACTAATTGAGGTTTTTTTACCATGTTGAAATATTCTTTTCTCCGATAGATGTTCTCTTTTTTTTTCTCACAGATATTTCACCGTATTTTTTTTGTATTTTGTTCAGATCTTTTTTTTAAAAAAAATGTTAGTAGAAATTTCCTATTTAGGGAAAAGTAACAATTTTGCAAAGTCTACAAAAAATTATTGCAAAAAAATTGTAATTATTACTAAAATAGGAAGTCATATATTTTTTATTTGAAATATCAAAAACAGCAACCAGTCTTGCTACACTGATCACGTGTAATATTTTTGAAAAAATAGTTCCTTATCAATTCAAACTTTATATTTAAAATTATATCGATAAGAAATCAACACTTTCTTATCCATCAATATTCTCTATTTCTTTAATTTTTTAAAATTTTAAAAGTTTGATCATGAATAAATATGAGATATTTAATACTTCTTACCACCAATAAAGGATAAAGAAAGTGTATAATAATAAATAAATGTGACTAGAAGATATCAACAGAAGTTCAGACCATTTTTTTCTTTTTTCAAAGCCTTCTTTTCAAAAGAGATAGTAAAAACAGAAGGATCAACACGTTAACTGCAAAAGAAATTTGCAGTTTGTAAACACTTCATGAAAAAAAAACAAACCAAGGAAATACCTGATTTTTTCTCCATGGCTAAATCTTCTTCTTCCACCACCCCCCTCTTGCAGACTCTTTAATTGTCGAATATTACAACTGAAACATTTAACCAAAATATCCCATGGCTTATATCTAATGTTTAATTGTTATGTTGGAATTTATAAATAATTCAAGCCATCAATAACTCTCCAAGGATAGTTTTGATAACTTTTTAGCTCTCAATACTAATCATCAAAAAAAACATACGTCTTTTCTTTCATATCGAGAACCCCATCTTAAACCTTCTTATTTCTATTATCTAAGCCAATGAACTTCCTATTATATTGTATTCTATTTCATTTTGTTGGGATACTAAATGTTATCCCTCAATTTGTATTTTTTTTTATAAAGTATGTCGATGGGAGTGAGATTACTTCAAGTGGTTGAATAAGGTTGGAGCAGCACATTCGTTTAAGTAGTGGTGTAAGTGGAAGAATTCTTCAACACAGTCTTCCTTATATTCAGCATCGGCGTAGTTTGGATCTTCTTGGGCCTTGGTGACTCTTTCGGCACATTCCATGTAGTGGTGTAACAAGTGCTTACCTTCTTCGGTTTCTTGGCATGCAGCTCTCAAGGTATCGTATTGATCAGAGACGGATTCATCATCTTCATCATCTTCGTCATCTTCATCATCTTCATCGTCATCTTCTTCGGCTTCTTCAGCATCTTCGACAGCTTCCTATGTGTGAAATTGTATAATTGAGAGAAATAAATTGATAGTTAATTGTTAGTAAAAGGTGGGTGTATTCAATAAGATTGAGTTAAACAGCATTTTGAATCGTGTGGGGTTACTAAGATAAGTGATGTTATGACGTTTGTACTTTTAAATGTTTAAAAATTTGAGCATAAATTATCATGATGACTAATGTTGGAATTTTTTCGTGTTTGGGTGAAAGAAAGTTAATGCAAATGATATGAATCATATATTCCATCGCCATTTTCAATAACAGTCTACTTGTATTTGTTTTCATTTACTTTATCCAATCATACTTTACAACCCGATAAATCCTTGTGACTAAATTGCCACATGTATTTTTGGTGTAAGGCTGATGTTCTACAGTTTCATAATCATAGTATGGTCACTACAGCTGTTTTGACATTCTACTTTTCAACCACATCTAGATTAGATACTATGTTTTATATCCATATCCATTCATTAAACATCAGACATTCTTTTCAGGCTCATTTACAACATTGTTTACTTTCATCATCCATTTCTTATCATTTGATCAATCCACAAATTAATCCTATTTCAACATCATTTGATCCTTATTTTTATTCTATTTGTTTACATACTTCGGCCTTGGCAACGGTAGGGGTGAAGACATCCTTTAATTCTTCTAACATTTCAGTTAAACTGGCAACCATTTTTATTATGTTTATATTAGTGTATATGTGTTTTTAAGGAGGTTTGTAATAAAACAATAAGTTTTTAATTTACTTGGTAAGTAATGTAATTAATTGTATAAAATACTATTTATCCTAGGTGTTTTACCTTCTTTTCTTATCGTAAATGATACAACTATAAACATGAAATATAAAATTAAGTGTTTAAAGAAAATTTTTTTTTAAAAAAATTAAACTGGTGTATGTTCTCTCATTTTTCTTGCCTTTACCAGCCAAATTTGAAAATTTTTGGGTGAGAGTTTTTTTTTCCTAACAAATTTTCGCTGGAAGTTTCGGAAATAAGCCAAAATTTACTAGTCGGACATAAGACACCGACCAATCAGAATTTCTATCATCTACACCAAATAAATGTGCCTTTTGGTTGAAGGATACACACGTGACTTAATCATCAAAGTGCCAGTCACATTCAACCTCATCCAAACATTTAATTAAATCTTCAACTATTTTAATAAACTTTTTAAATAAATTACAAAATATATATACTCTATATACTCCCCTTTCTCTCTTTAGGGTTATAAGTTTCTTCCGGTACTGTGAACTCTATTGGGATATCTCTTTTGTTCAACTCATTGATCAAAAACCTGATATACTCAGCTGCATGCTCCACTGTTGATGCCTTTGATGGAAATCTATCATTTTCCTTCATTTCCGGTGGGATGATATCATTCAAGTCTTCAAGGGCAATGTTCAATCTTTCTCTTCTATGCTTTTCAGCTTCTTTATGAACTTCCTTCTTCTTCACCGTTCTTTGGCCTGAACCTGTTCGTTTTTTGGTTTCGGCAGCTGTAGGAATATGTGGTATGGTAGGTGATGATTGTGTGTTTTTTTCAAGTACTTGGTTATACATGGTTCTACTGACAGTTTTCTTAAGAGCACCCATTTCTGGCGATAGATGTTGATTACCGCTGTCCAGATTGAAATCTTTATTCACATTCAAATTAGCATTGGAAGATCTTTTCTTCATTGGCTTGATAACAGGAGATTGAGTCGCTCTTAACACCTTTTTTTCTTCAGCATATGCAGAAGAGTTAGACGTAGTCCTTTGTATGTGATTCTCATTCATGGAAAAAGATCTACTATCTGTTGGTGTATCCGAATTAATCTGGTCTTGATAAGAAAAGGTATTCCCATTTGAATGTTTCTTATCAAAAGTGGAGCTTTGAGGAGTCGATGACATGCTGTTTGATGGCAAAATCACCTTATAGCTATTTCTTTTGTCTGATCCTATTGGTTTCATATTAGGTGAGTATTTCACCACTTTCTTTCCATTATGAATTGATTTGCTGCTATATCTTGAGTTTCTCGCTTGTAGATAAGGTGTATATTGTGGTGGCTGAGCAGCGTCTACAGTTGGCGATATTCCTGGTGAATACTTGGCTACATCTTGCGATAGCTTTCTACCTGGTCGTTGTGTAGGGACTTTATTTCCACCAGCATTTTCATCAAACGGTAAGAAACTCTGCTGGCCTTTGAAGTCAATGTTATGTGTTTGGTGACTACTGTAAGAACTGTCAAATGAATCCAAATACGTGTTTAAATCGTTGTCGTTTGTCAATGGGTGTTGATGATCATGTGGATCTTTACCTTCAACAACAGACATCACAGGATGTTCGCTGTTGCCACCAGAAAATACATTATTTAGCAAATCAATGTGATTGACATTTTGCATTGAAGTGCCTGGTGATGTATACTTTGATATATCATTGAAGAAGCTATTGAAATTGACATTGTCTATGTTTTCAGAAGTCTGCTTTGGATCAATTTCACTCATAATATGTGTATGTGGGTCATTATCGTTGCCTTCATTTGGTGTTTGCTCTACTAAGACATTGTTACCATTAGTATAGAATCTGTTTACTTGATCAAATATACCACCGTTGCCTGTTGCAAATGACATATTTGTTGTTATTATAGGTGACGTGGCAAAATAAAGCTTAATTATATTAGTCGTTTTTAATAGTTTTAGTGTGGTATAACTGTAATTGTATGTGGTGTGTGGTTTCAAAGATATGATGCTCTTTTTTGATTCTGTTTAGATGTCTTCGAAAAATTTACCCCTATTTTAACGATGCTGATCGTTGCTACAATTTTTTTTCTACCAGTGGAATTCAAAAATGATAAGTAGTGATAGTTGTATATAACTTCTTATCGATGGTTTTCACTAATTGATTGTTGAATAAGTAGAGTTCAATACTAATGTTCTATAGCTCTCTGGTTATATAGTAGCTGTATTGGCTTTGAGGTCCATTCAATAATGAAAAATAAAAAACCACAGTTCCTCCTTAAATTAAAAATACCGAATAACTCCTATAAGTACGTTAAAAAACCACAGTCATCATGTCAACAATTTTTGATATCAATGACTATTCCAGCTTCATGTTTATCAGCGGAGTTCCATTTTCCTACACTGTCGGTACAATAGTCGTCATAAAGCTTAATTATGCCAATCTAAATTAATTAAAAATGCACCACACGTGGGGTGCGCACTTCATTAAATTAGCTGCTGCCCGCAGTTTTTTTTTGCAATTTTAAAAAAGTCAAGCTTATCCCCTGGAATTTTAAAAGTTTCAGCCATAGACACGCGTAATGAAAACTTGAGTTGTGGAAAATCATATACAAAAAAAGTGCCTGGAATGTCGGTGATGTTTCACACATGCTCCAACTTCTCAATTTGTCATTAAACCCTAAAAGTGTTAATCTCAGCAATATATATAAAATGGACTAGTTTATCTTCTCTTTCCTTTCCCCTTCTTCCCCTTTCTATTGTTGAACTCTCCTGTAACTTTCTTGATTTCATTCTTGCTGATGACCAACCCGTTTCTTGATGATCTACCAATTGCATTGATTTTCAAACCCTTGTCTCTCATGACTTGACCCTTACCCATGTCAGCCTTGACTCCTTTACCAATTCTTCTTTCAATGTCTTTTTTGTATGTGAAATCAATCTTTCTGAATGACCCTTTAGCTTGTCTGGCCAAGACTATTCCGTTATCTTTGGCATCAGCTTCATACTTGTCTATACGTTTTTTATGCTTACTAATCATACCTTTACGAATGTTTACGGGCACCTTTTCGAGTTTATCAACAATCCCCATCTTATTCTTGTTGGAAATATGTTTGTTATTTGATACTAATGTTTTCATTTGAGATTCCATAACCTTCATTCTGGCTTTACCCACAACATCATTGGAGGAGTTGAAATTGGATCCACCAAATGAGTTCAAAAGATGGGAATCTCTGATGAAGTTTTGTAATTCTATATCGTTTTGCAAGTTCTTTCTTTCTGTTTCTTCATCCCATTCATCATCAGCTAGTTCAGGCTTACTATTTTGTTTCTTATTAGTTACAACCTTTTTCTTGGTATTTTGCATTTCCTTTATCATTTTATCGGTTAGTTTGGTTCCTTGGAATTCGTCAACTTCGTCTCTTATGGTATTACCAAAGCTGATGACTTTAGGACCTTTCTTGGGTATAGGAACGTCTTCTATATGCTGTTCTTCGACATCTAATTCAATATCTGAATCAAATTCTTCTTGTTCAGAGTCTGAAGTAGAATCATCGCTGTTTTCTGAAATACTTTGTTGATCATCACCAGACTCTTCTGAGGTGTCACTGTCTTCTTTCTTAGTCTCGTCTTCGTATCCCATCTCTTCTAAAGACCCAAACTGTCTTTCAAATGCAAGTCTTTGAACCTCCATTTGTCTTTTAAACTCTTCATCTTCAGTGTCAGTCATGATTAAAGATATATGTATTATTTTTTGGTTTATTCTTGTATTAATCTATCTTGAACATGTGAAACTTTTCAAATAATCTCGTTGGCGATGTGATTTCCAAAACGAGTAATTTTTACGTTCCTTTTTTTTTTCCGCGAAGATTTCTCAGATCCTTATATCCGATTTTCACATCTAAGCGAAGAAAATCCACCTTGAGTCATGTTGGTTTAACAAATCATTTTGAAATGGTACTGAACACAACCAAATAAAACCATACACACAATATGACTAAATTCACAGGATGTATTGACATCCATCAAGGCCAAGTCAAACAAATTATTGGGTCTACTTTACTAGATGACGACAAAAAAGTCAACAACAGCGCTATTCCAGACACAAACTTCGTCAGCGACAAGGATTCCACTTACTACGCCGATTTATACAAGAACAACAACATCCAATCAACACACATAATTCTACTAGACGGAAGAGTCAACCAAGAAACCATCAAAGCTGGTGAAAGAGTTATTAGCAGACATCCTGACTTCTTCCAAGTGGGCGGTGGTATCAACTCTACCAATTGTCAAGAATGGATTTCCAAAGGAGCCAAGAAAGTCATAGTAACCTCAGCTGTTTTTAATCAAGATGGAGAATTCCAATGGGACGAGCTGAAAAAGTTGTTTGCCAATTGTGGCGGAAGACAAAGGTTCGTGTTGGATTTGAGTTGTAAAAAGAATGTAAATACTGGAGAGTGGGTTGTTTGTATGAATAAATGGACTAAATTGACTAACTTGTCTCTATCGTTTGAAGTTTTCAAGGAATTAAGTCAATATTCTAACGAGTTTTTGATACACGCTGCAGATGTAGAAGGTCTATGTAAAGGTATAGAATACGACTTAGTCAAGGATTTAGGAGAATGGGTTCAAAAATTGGATGATGATGTCAAGATAGTATATGCTGGTGGTGCCAAATCCATTGACGATCTAAAAACAGTCAAAGAGTTGTCCAATGGTAGAGTTGATTTAACTTTCGGCTCTTCATTAGACATCTTTGGTGGCTCACTAGTGAAATTTGATGACTGTGTCAACTGGAACAACTCCCAATAAACTTTATAGAAACTTATATAAACTGTCTTTAATATTGATATAAATTAAAAATTAAATTAAAAAGAAAAAAAAAAGATCGAACACATTCCTATTTTAAGCAAATTTACCAAGCACCGTTATCACCATCATCATCGTCTGAGAAGTTGGCAGGCTCGTAGTCATTATTGGCACCTTGGCCAAATGGATCGTCGTTGGCAACATAGCCTATATCTTGGTCGGCAATTTCTGGAGCACCATATGCATCATCGCCGTATGGGTTTGGATTTCCATCAGCTTGGTATCCAACATCATCAGTCATGTTATTCATAATATTTTTGTTTATATCTTCTTCCATATCCAAACCTTTATCTAAGTTTTCCAGTTCTTGGTGGATTAATTCAACTTTTTGTTTTAAAACACTGATACCTCTTAAGACAATTTGGTTGGCTGGTAAAGACTTGGCACTTTCAACACCCATGTAAAAGGTTGTAGGTTCGGCATCGTAATCGAACTTTTCGTTTTCATTTGGTTCAATTTCTTCTCTGTGGTTCTTACCAACTGGCCATTCCAACTTGGCATCTCTTTCGTACCAGTAATCAGTGTGGTTTAATTTATTCCATGGATCGTATTCAAATTCTATGGCGGAGGCACAGTCCCATTTGGCATGTTCTTTGGAAATACCCTTCTTGGCAATACAATTGATGGCCAGTTCTTGACCCTTTCTAAGTTTACAAATAAGAATCCCTTCAGGGACATCTGGAGAAATAGCTGGATAACCCAATTTCAAGTTCTTGATATGATCGTTTTGGATTACATTCAAGTCTCTGGAGTAAACGGACTTGGATGAATCTTCAGTGGCAACAACGTTCAATGTTAAGGTAACAGAGCACCTGTTACAGTGTGTGTCACAAGAACAATCTCTGTTGTATCTCAATTTGTCTATGTCAAATGATTCTAAAGGAATTAAACCCAATCTATGGGCTAAAAACTCATCTGCTAGCACAGTGGTATTCTTTTCAATTTCAACAGAGTCTATGGCTAAAGTGGGTATTTCGGATATCATGACTCTTCTCAAAGAGTTGGCCAAAGACAAGTCAACGTTGGATAGGGTGAAATCTACATATTCCGATGTGGCTTCCTTGAATTTAATTTCTGGGTCTGGGAAATGCTTAATTAGATATGAATCAACATCTTTACTCATTGTGATTGCTGGGTATAAAAGTTAATTAAGAGTATTGGGTATAATAACTTGACTATAAGTGGTCTTTTTATAAAACCTTTATCTGTTTATACTAAATGGCAATAGTCTTATGATTGTATATCATGGAATTTAATTGAGGAAAGAGGAAAAATTTTCACATAAGAAAAAACACACCCAAGTGGTGGGAAGATGAAATGTCGGCAATTCTTGTTAAATCCGAAAATACGCACACTTCTATGACATTTCTTTCTCCATAAAATATCTGTTATCAACAATTGTTGAACCATAGAATCATCAACGTAACAACCACACAACATGTCTCTTGGAAAATCCATCAACATCGAGAACTTAGACAAAAGATTTCAAGTCACATTTTTGAAAAAATACCAAGATAATAAAGCCATATACGCTGAGAGCTATTCCCAAAAGAAAACTGCCATTTCTTCCAGCACTGCAAACTTCTTATACCTAACAAAATTCATACTAAAAGACCTTGTGGTTTTCCCATTTGTAGTCAGCTTTGCCACAGCCATGGCCAAGATATTCATAGGAAAGTACTCAGTGATTCTCTATAGACACGGATTTGTCATGGGCGCTCACTTGAAAAGAATAATTTCCAACTCTTATCAACTATACTTCCCAACTGTTGCTAAATAACAATAAACATATACATGATATTACAAGTGAAAGACTATATACATGTTGAAATATATACATATATATCAATAAGTCATTAAACAGAAAAAAAAAACATAAACCTAAAAAAAAAAAGCGAGCAATAATCAATGATTGATTATACAAATGATCTTGATTGACCCTTAGCAAATTCAATAACCTTCCAACCTTCAGAAACTTCATCGTGTAAGTTTTCAATATCTCTAGTCAAGGCAACAACGTAAGCAGCTTGCATGATGTTGGAGTCGTTACCAGCAGATATCTCGTTATCTTTTATGTTTCTATAGATTGGAATTTCTTGAACTCTTAAAGAAATAACAAAGACTGGAATGTCACCAGGTAGAATTTTACTGTTGGCAATATCAATGTCTCTGATGTCCAAGATTTGTGTATCAGGGTATAAGCCTTGTTCGGTGTAGTACTTTTGTTGAGCAGCATAAACAGACAATGGAGCTTCAGACATCCAGTGTGATAATGACTTGACATCACCTTTGGCATGAGCTTCCAAAACTTCCGGTAGAATATAATCTCTCAAGTTTTTGTGGAAATCTTCCATCTTGAAGTTTGGATCAATTTCCTTGAATAGTTTGATGGTCTTACCAGTTTCAGTTTCAGCAAAGAAGAACCCAGAAACCTTGTTGTTTATGGTTCTTAATAAGACAATAAATGGATTTTCAGATTCAGTCCACAACTTAGTTTTTAAGTAAGAAGCACCTTTACCAACAACAGAAGTTTCTACAGCCTTGGCAAATTTTTCACCCTTCTTGTTGGATGTGCTTTCTCCGTTTTCAGTAGCCATCAAGGCAGTACCAGCTTCTTCGTTGACAGCAACGTTTTGGATATAATCTTCTCTGCTCATTCTTTCCTTCATCAGTCTTTCTCTGGATCTTAATCTTTCTTCTTTGGTCAAGAAACCACCGTAGTCGTTACTAGTACCTTCGTTCAAGTTCTCAGATGCATCTTTATATAGTTTGGTATTGGTGACTGGCTTGACAACAGTGCTGTCAACGATCTTTGCAGTGGTGTTGACAAACTTTCTTGATTGAATACCAGCTTCGGATTCCCAAGCAGTGGTAACGGCAGAATCAATCTTTTCACCAGTCTTCTTCAAAGATTGAGATAAGATAGAGGTGGACTTGGCAGTGGCTTCTCTGGCTCTCTTCAAAGCTTCACTTTCACTGATCTTCCCTTGGGCATCTTGTAATTGTTTTATGTTGGATTGTAATTCTTCAGAAGCCTTCCATTCTTGTTGGAAAGTTTCTCTGAAGATTTGCAGAGGAGTTTTACCATCAAAGGTTTGTTGTTTCTTTGGTTCTTCCTCCTTCTTCTTTGGCTCTTCTTCCTTTGTCTTCTCTTCTTTCTTTTCGTTCAACAAGACATATGAGGTGTGTATAAGTTGTCTGTTAGTTACAGAAACAGTGGCTTTGTTTAAAACTCTTTGAGATTTCAAAGCAGCTCTTTGTGATCTGATAACACTGTTAAGCATTTATTTATTAATGAGTTGATGTGTGGTGTTCACACCTTTGATGATTATTTGTGAAAAATGTTAAAAACTTATTTTATTTCTGTGGATAGAGAATTTTTTTTGGTGGAGAAAAAACCAAGACGAAAATTTTTCCAGTAGTGAAATTCGGATATAAGCACTTGACTTTTCACCGATGTAACCCCGAAGTAATGATAATTGATGGATTATGAGCTAAAGATGGGGAAAAAATGATACATAAAATAATGTATCGAGAGATTAAAAGCAATAGTATAGCATTTATTGTTTAATTTCCTTATCAGAGTACATTTAAAACCACTAATCTAGGTGTTAATTTGAGAAATCATTTATTTAAAAGGCTTTTTTTTGTTGCTTTAAGCCAGTACCCGTAAGTCCGAAATTGAAGTGAACATACAACTTCTTTCATATCTTCAAAATAAACACCAAAAAGAAAATTACACTTCATTAAAACCAAACAACTCTCACCTTTTTTGGCTGCTAAACCACCACATGAACACTCCACAACAAAACAGAAACAACTCTGTAAGCTCAAACACCTCATCAAACAATCAAAACACTTCAAATGTTGAAATCGATGGAAAGTATAAACAACTAGAGAAACTGGGAAAAGGAACATACGCCACCGTTTATACTGGTATCAACAAGAAGACAGGGCAGTTAGTAGCTCTTAAGGAGATTAAGCTAGATCCGGAAGAAGGTACTCCATCCACTGCCATAAGAGAAATCTCATTAATGAAAGAGTTGAAACACGAAAATATCGTAAGACTGTATGATGTTATCCACACCGAAGAGAAGTTAACCTTAGTATTTGAAAAAATGGATAACGACTTAAGAAAGTACATGGATCTGGTGTACAAGGAAAGATGCAGAATTCACAATAGCATGAATACCAATAACAACAAATACCCTGTTAACTCCTCTTTAGTTCCTCCTGAAGTTTCTGTTTTGAGAAACGAGAATTCTGGTGAAACTCCACATGATAATTCCAACCCACCAAGCACAATAGATGGTGGAAATAGTGCCTCTCCAAAAGATCCTTCATCTAACGGCTTGGCTAATGTTCCTAAAGGATTAGACCCATCATTGGTCAAGTTCTTTGCTTATCAGCTATTGAACGGTACTAATTTCTGTCATGAAAATAAAATCTTACATAGAGATTTGAAGCCTCAGAATTTACTTATAAACAAGAATTTACAACTAAAATTAGGTGACTTTGGGTTGGCCAGAGCATTTGGCTTGCCTGTATCCAGTTTCTCCAGCGATGTTGTCACTCTATGGTATAGATCAATTGATGTTTTATTAGGATCTAAATCTTACTTTACCTCTATCGATACTTGGTCCATAGGTTGTATCATTGCTGAGATGATATCTGGAGTACCACTTTTTAAGGGTGCCAACGATGATGATCAGATCATGAAGATATTTGAAGTTCTTGGTTACCCAAGAGAAAGAGATACCAACTTCACTGGTTGGTTCAACAACTTGCCTAAATATAATGCTGAAAGTTGGAATGATAAGAGACTTGGAGTGGACACCTTTGAGTCTTTGGCTAATAAACTTAATTTGGACATGCAAGCGGATTATTTAACACTAGACTTACTAGTGAACTTGCTAAGACTAGATCCTAACCAAAGATTGTCAACACTTGAGGCCCTTCAACACCCATACTTCAACGACTTAAGACGTGAATAAATTTAGTTTTAATCATCCAATAGAGTACTATTTGGATGGATCATATATATGTAGTCCTTGAAACTGGCTAATTTAACATTATCATAATCATCTAGAATTTCATTGCTCATGAAGTCATCAACCAATTGATCATCTTCTTCACTGTCAGAATCTGATCTAGGTTTGACAACCATTAATAACTTATCTTTACACATTTTCTTCAAAATCTTGAAACAAATCTTTCTCTTGTTGTAGTACTCTGCTGTTGAGGTGAACTCATCTTTATAAGCAGATAAGTACCAATTGACCAAAGATAGCCCATCGTTCAACTTGTGTTGGTTTGAAACGTTGTTGCCTTCATCTTCAGTCAAGAACTTAACTCTCTTGGCAAAGCTGCTAACAATTTTAGAGTATTCTTCTTGAGAAATAGAAATCTTCTTGGTCAACTCCTTTTCTTGAACTGAGGTGTTACCTCCGTTAGTTTCAGTTGGTTCTGGATCAACATTTTCATTGGCTACTGCAGCGGCTTCTTCTTCATCCAATTCATCATCAGACATTTGAACATCGTCAACATCAATTCTGATGATACTTTGTCTTAACAAGTCGTAAGCTTCTTCGACATATTGTCTGGTGATGACTAATGCACAATTAGCCTTGGCAATGGCTTCTGAAAGTCTGATCATGGATTCAAGTTGTCTGACAGTAATTCTGTATGACCCCTTGACACCAAATTGTTGGGAATCCTTCTTTCTGATGTCCACATACTTGTCCATCAAATATTCTTGGGCTTCTTCAGTCAACATTGGCTTGAAAGTCTTGGCGTACTTCAAGTACCTCAAAACTTGTTCCTTGGAGTAAGGTGGGTTAATAGCATTATCTCTGTTCATGTGTAAATTAACAATATGATCAGCTAGGTTGGTATCAACAGCTTCATTATAATCATCTAAAACAACAAAGAATAAATCAAATCTGGACATGATCGGAGCAGTCATATTCAAATTGGCTCTCAATGATCTCTTTCTGTCGTATCTACCAGCAATAGGGTTGGCAGCTGCAAGGATAGAAGTTCTGGCATTCAAAGTGGCATGGATACCAGCCTTGGCAATAGAAATTGTTTGTTGTTCCATGGCTTCGTGAATTGCAACTTGATCTGAAATATCCATCTTGTCAAACTCATCAATACAACAAATACCATTATCAGCCAACATTAAGGCACCTGCTTCAATGGTAAAATCACCACCGGATTCTTCATCCTTGACAACAGCAGCGGTTAAACCAGCTGCAGAAGAAGCCTTACCGGATGTATAAATCGCTCTTGGAGCAAATGAACAAACATACTTCAAAAATTGAGACTTGGATGTGGATGGATCACCAACAATACAGATGTTAATGTCACCTCTTAATCTGATTCCATCAACTGTCTTCTTGTGAACACCACCAAGCATTTGTAACAAAATCCCCTTTTTGATTTGTTCGTGAGAGAACACAGACGGGGCTATGGATGCAATCAAGTTTTCATAAATGTTGTTATCATTGATCATGGTTCTAAGGCCTTGGACTTCTTCTGGGGATAAAGATCGCAAGTATTCGTTGGTGTTAACTACACTATCATTATCATTATCGACGTTGTAATTAGTGATATAATTCAAAACCTTGTTCAAATCCTCATGTTCCTTATCATCAAGAACATTGTTGTTTTGTTCAGTCTCATTGACAGTATCGTTATCTGCTAGACCAGTACCTTGAGGAATAACATGAGAGGCCAAGAAAGTCAACTTATATGTCAAATCTCTTACACCTAATAATTTCAAACCACCAACACCACCATTGATACCTTCGGCACTTGAGTTCATACCACTGTTTTCATTTGTTCTTATACCATATGGTTTGATGCCGGGCAGACCCAGTTGTGTAACATCTGGCACAACAAGCTCAGTACCGACAAATTTGCATCTATCACCTGGTTTGGCCTTGTCGACACAATCACCTCTTAAAATAACATCAATGGATCTTGGCATGGACCCTGAAGGAATTTCACTGGAGTTTTCTTGAACTCTGGCTCTTTGCCAATCAATGAAACTGGAGTGTTCCAAAGACAATTCCCAAGCCATGACATTGTCACATTCTGGATTGGAACAAAATGATGGTTCAGTGTACTTGAAGTCTTGTTCAATTTCATCACTTAGTTTGTTACAAATCTGACAAAGGAAAACACCCTTGAATAACTCAGGTCTTACTTCAGAAGTTCTGGTGACTGTACCCATAATAGACATCAACGCACCGACCTTGTCTGCTCTGATGTCTCTGATTCTGTATGTGATAGGTAAGTTAATGAATGTAATTTCAAACACTCTCTTATTAAATTTCTGTACATTGTTTTCACTCTGTTCTTCGTCATTGCCATGAAGACCATGATCTTTCACGTATAAGTAATCTGGATCGATCAATCTAACACAACTTTCCAATGCCTTCAAAATAAACGGCTTGAATCTGTAGAATTGTTCAATAACAGGCTTGACTAATATCCCATCCTCGATGAATGCCAAATGATCAAAGTCTATGAACAATGTGGATAAGTTGTTGGAAATCATGTTGTGTACTTGTTCCACATAAATTCTTACATTTGCATCACCCTCTCTATCCTCAGAACTGTTTCTGTACATCTCCTTATCAACTTCGACTGCATCTTTCTCAGAAAAACTCATTAAAAAGTTGTAGAAAATTTTGCCTAGTTCTTCACCAGTTTGATCAGTTACTTGTTGTAAATTACCATTGGCATTCATGGTTCTGTTTCTTCTGGCTACTGGTGGTTCCAGTCTGTTTGGTGCTAGTTGACGTGCTCTGGCTTGAACAGGAATGTATCTATCCGGAATTGCATTGGTTTGTGGGATTGATTCTTGATTAGTTGATTGAAGATTCAAAGAAGATGAATCGTTGTTTATGCTTTGAGAAGGACCATCGTTTCTCGTGTTGTTGTTACGTTGTGATGATGAACTATCCAAGTTCAAGAATGAAGTATTATCAGACATAATGGATGTATTATACCGTGTATGGTGTGTTTATATTATCGTTTCCTATCTGATGAAAATTTTACATTCTTTAACATTCTTATCCATTCCGCTAAACACACGTTAACGTGCTAAACACCAAATGGGTGAAAAAAAAAAAAATTTTTTTCCTTTTTCTGCTATCAAAATTTTAAATGATCATGTTCTTAAATTTCCCAATTAGGAAATATAATTAACAAAATGTTACAAAGTTTTTTATATACTAAACGGAACATCCATTCATCAAACTATTTTTTGGCCATGAGTACCCACAGTCAGCCCATGAAGTCATGTTATTATTGAAATAAGCAATCTTATGTGCTTCTATGTAGTCGTAAGTTGGATAATCTTCAGGATCACACGTGATTGATTGGGCATCTGAAGGTTGATATATTCTGACATGGTCAATGGACATGGTCACAGGGAAAAAGATTGATTGCCAATTGATGTATGCCCAAGAGTTGGAAATACCCAAGTTCATAATAATAGACATTGGCTCCTTTGGCACATATCTCCAATCAATGTTTCCGTTTGGATGCAAAGCATATGAGTGCATGGTCCAAGTTGGCTTGTCTCCAACTAACCAAGTAATATAACCTTCATTGTCGTCAGTCATGAATTCGTAACCGTAGATTTGGAATTGTCCTGATCCTGGACCAAATTGGTACCAGTTGTTGTTCAAAGTTGTAACTGCAGAAACAGCTTGTTGGTATGGACCACCACAATAAACATTCATTGTTGTTGTAGAGAAGTTGTAAACTTCAACGAATTTATAATCCGGCATGTACCAAATGTCAAATGGAGCAACTTGGAATGATTGGGAGGCCAACCCAACACCGTCACCTAAATAAGTGTCGGTTTCAGCTTCTAAAATATCAATTTCTGGCGCACCTCTACCAGTTCCGGCATTTGGATGGGCTTCTCCTTTACAAGTACAAGAGTTCAACTTTTGTCCTGGCAAGTAGGAAATACCATCAATGGATGATTGGTTCGGAGTGATACCGGCATCACAAGCTTCGTATGAATAAGGCCAAGTTCCTTCGGTACTGGCAAGATAACCTGGTCTACCCAAATTACCCATGGTCCATAAACCTGGCCACAAACCAGTAACTTCACCGTAATTTGGCAAATTGGCTGAAATTTCAATTCTTCCTTGTGAGAAACATAATTTGTTCCATGATTGAACCATACCTGATCTGTAGAATAGATTGTGATTTTCGTATGCATCCATGGTGAATGTTAAAGAACCATTGGCAACAATAGATGCATCTGGATCGTACCATTCCAAATCTTGTGTGGCGGCGTAATGAATGTCTGGAGCCTCCCAGAATTGATCATCACCTGAATAAAAGGTTCTACCATTGGCGTTGAATTCATCAGAGAAAACTAAATCCCAAGTTTCTCCTTTGGTGGAGGTTTTGGTCATGGCATCACGTGGAGTGTCTGGATCAACAAGAGATGTTCTTATGGCAGACAATTGTGGATATCTATACGGGGACAGCAGCTCAACAACATCTGTTGGCTTTGAATAGTCAATGACGTTGGAGTACGTCAGAACAGGAAGAACAATGAAAACGGCAACTATACCCAAGAACAAAACAAACAAGGCAGACCACCCACCAAATGACTTTTTGTCCATGTTTTTGAAATCCAATTTGAATCTATGTTTATCAAGTCTTGCCTCTTCTTCAGGGTCAGGGTTGTGAAGGTAATCGTCGTCTTCCTTTTCATCCATCAACAATGGGAAAGATGAGGCTGGGTACCCACCGAATGGAGAGAAATCCTCATCACCAACAGCTGAATTGTTGTTTAAAACTTCATTCAAGCCAGTAGCCACCGATAAATCTCTTATTTTCAGAGTTGACCCTTTTTGAGCCAGAATGTCCATGCTTTGTGGTTTCAGAAACTCGTCGCTGCTGTTGACTGAAGAACTTGAGTTATTTTGAGAGCTGTTGTTGCCATTTTTGGAATGCGGAGGGTTGTTGTATCTATCATTCAGAGAAACATTTGAGTTTTTCAATTCACCTATGCCAGAAGATTTGCCGTTGTTGTTGAAGTAACCTCTGTAGCCTTGGTTATTGTCTGAATGATTGTTATTATATTTGGAATGTTGAAATGAGCTTTGATCATCTTCATCGTCGTTCATTGATCTAAAATCGCCAGTGTTGGTCGAATCATTTTGAATATAGTCTGGATCCAAAAACGGGTTATTTGATTTTGATCTATCTTGAGAGTTTGTGTGATAAACATCTTGTTCGTTATTCATTTCGTCAATGAACTCGTTGTGGCCTGATTCTTCGTGTTCATCAGAAAAGATGTTATCATTATGATGTGACATGTTTGGATTGATTTGGATGTATAATATGACTTGATGCTATGATTGTCTTTTTAATTTTTTTTTTTTTTTTTGATTTGTGTTAATTAAAACAGGGATATAGGTTTTTACAGATCAAACTGTTTGATAAGTTGCCAATATTATTACCAAATAGATATGTGTTAGTTATAGACTTATGAAGAATAAACTTAGCAGTAAGGTAAGGCTTACAACTGTGATTTTGTTTGGTCTATACAACAAAATATCTGTTGTTTATCAATCTCAAATGTGTTACAAATCAAATACAATTTTTAAAAAAAAAGAAAAAATAACAGGCTGTCTATTTTACGTATCAAAAATCTAAAAAAAAATTTTTTTTTCCTACACCAAAAAAAAATATATGTTACCAGCCAAAATTTATAAATAGATTTCCCACTGGTATATGAAGACCGCTACAGAAAACACGCGTAATCATTCTGCCTTCTTGCCCAGTCCTCCTGATGGGTGGTTCACAAGAAACCTCTGTCCTGTTGACTCACAGTCCTCAGGTTTCACCTTGTCAATCACGTCAAGAAACAGACAGTCCATGTATAGGTAGAGCAGTTGCAACGAGAGTGTAGGCGCCTTTGTTCCTTTGTAAAGCTCATCATCTTTAACAATCCCATCGTAATTGAGCACTATTTGATCACTCTTTTTAATATTCCACTTAATACTGTTTTCATACATTTCACAGCCTTTAGTGCCAACTATTACTCCTATCTTAACACCATTATCACTCTTTTTCTTTCTACTCAGAATATCTAAACATTTGATAACTTCACATGTATTTCCACTGATAGATACTCCAAATACCATATTCTTTTGGTTGTTCACATCTATTGTGCCTATGTCCCCGTGCAAACACTCGTTCGCGTTCAATGATCTCGATGAAATGTCTAAAGAATTCAACATTGCTGCAATTTTGTTACACACAGTCAAGGTCTTCCCACAAGATATGAAGTAAATCGTTCCGTTGTAGTCCTCTGGGGATCCTTTGATCGTATTCACAATTCTGGTAACATGTTGCTTGTATTCTTCACCAAGGTTGTTTTTGTAAAATAAGGATAAGCTGTCCGCATGGGCGAAGTAAAGTCTCTGCCCTATGCTCAAATCATCGTCTCTAGTCATTATGGTTTTGCTATTCTTTACTTCTTAAATGTGGTTATCTTCAGTTATAAACGATACTGACTTACTTATATAAGATTGTGTGGGTGATTACATAATTCTACAACTCTAATTGTTGAGAACAATTGAAAATTGATTGAATTCTTTTGGAACGATTACTTCATCGATTCTGGGTTCATTTTTTTCTACTCCTACACACACACACCCTTTTTTTTCTCTCAAGAAAAATTATCACCCAAGAGTTTTTCCTAGCTTACGTCTTTTCATCCAGTGAAAAACTCCATGATGTAACAGAGCAATCCTCTCCACGTCACCAGCTCTAAGCCTCTTCTTAGCCAGATTGGTCTTATTTTGTACAACAAACAACCACAGTTGTCTCCAACAAACTCGCCCTTTTCAGCATCCAACCCGGCTCCTTTCTTGATCGTTTTTCTTATGTGACATTTGCTACCCAAGTGGAACCAGTTCCAGTAGATATAATTATTAGCCACATAGTCCTTTTCGCATATCCGCTCTCTGTCGAGTCTTTTGCCTATAGGACCTGTTGGACCATCAATATACCTCCATTGAACATACCCATTTTTCTGCAATGGATGTGTTTTCTCCAGCTTCTCATTCCCCCATCTGCCAAGGTAATTCAACCACCCTGTACCCAACTCCATTTCTTTCTCTCCGGCCGGAATGAACTCAAACTCTTCAGCTTTGGTTTCATTTCCTTCATGGATGTCTAAGCTATACCCGTAATAGTTCGAGCCTACATCCCATAACATCCCTCTATCTGTGAAATCACTCAATGCTGAGAAGAAGAACGGCACATCATGTGCATGTTGGCCCACAGAGGCATAATTCGCATGTGTCCCTTTTGCCGAGAACACGATCGCCTTCTTGCCTACTTTGAGGTTACTATCGTACTTCATGATTTTATCGAATTCATAAGCAAACCCACCTGAATGGGCACTTAACCAAATAGCAGATGGTTTGAATGTGTTTTGGAATGGATAAAATCGTAAAAGAATGTGTTCCCAATCACCTAAATGATTCCCCCATGGTCCTGCACCCATGACATAAGCACCCTCGTTGAATGGATAGAATAACCCCCAAAATGCATCGATGTAGTCTACAACCCCGTCTTGGTAGTGATACTTGACTATCAAGTTAGATGGGGTTTGTGGAGCTTGACCCATGTTTCGAGGCTTGTGGCCTTGAAAGAAGTCTGTTTTTGGATTGAAGAAATTCTTTGTCATGAAGAAATATTTGGAATTTAAATGAAATTCTGGAGATTGGTTGCTATGTTCAAACCAGAAAGACGTGCCCTCTGTTGTATGTTTCAGATCGACATTAAAATAAGTGGATAAGTTGTGTGAGGTGAGCACACCGTCTTGTTGGATGCATATTTCCTTTGGTATCTCTCCGCCATTCCTGAGCTCTTTCAACTTAGTATCCAATCCTTCTATTTTGTTGTAATTCTTTGAAGGGAGACATAACTTGAATTTTGGAATGTATGTTTTTATATCTCCCGGAAAGTAGTTCTCCTCAGAGTAGAGGTACACCATTGGTGCGTAGTCTATAACAAACTGTGGAATCTCTCTAACATCAGCAGCAGTGAGCCACTTTATTAGAAACGTGATGATAAATATAACCTGTTTGAGCACCATTTTCTCTTTGGTGATATAAACAAATCTATCATATTTTTCATTTTTTTTTCCTCGCTTCATTCCCCTTATCAGCTTTCACGAAAAAAAACACAGCTTAACTAATCAGTTTAATTAAATATTATCGTTTTATCTTCTTCAGGTATATATAACTAAGCCTCTTCTTGGGCAGCGTGCAATGCCGCTTCGGTATAATCCTTCTTACTCAATTTCTTTCTCAATTGCGCACCCCATTTGCTGAATGTGAACGGCAAGATGATCATGAAACTGGACACAAATGCAAGCACGAAGTTTGCCCACATTAAGCCTAACTTGTGGTACATGGCCGGAATCAACAAAATAATACCAGCAGCTAAGAATGATCTTTCAAACACCTTGGAAGTCAATGCAGCTGATGCATACTGGGCATAACAATCAATGATGTAATTGTTTACAGAGTAGTACACCAAAACCATACCAAAGCCGAAGAATAACCCAGGAATGATGGCTACTGAGGCCCAGTGATGGGATACATGTTTTGAGGATGTGGCACCCAAAACCCATAAGGATACAGCAGTGGCTGGTGCTCCAATCTTGGCTCCTAACAATCTATCTTCAGGTGTCAAAATATGGTTAGGATCCTTGACTAGCTTCATGTATTCTCTTTCACAATAAATGGTGCATAACACGGAAAGGATGGCACCTACTAAGATGGGAATAAACATCATCCCAATCTTGTCGTCACGGTAGTGGAATAACTCACCAAAGATTATCGGATAGGCAAAGAAGAAACAGTATAGCAAAGTGTAGATTAGGCAAACATAGAAACACATCATGTTTAATACAGGTTCGGTCAAAATAAAGTAGATTGGTCTGACCAAACATGATAGCAACATTTCTTTGAATGACAATCCTACAGCTTCTTGCTCAGTCATGATTTTATCATTATTCAATTTTTTTCTCAACTTCAATGCTCTCTTTTTTAATATGTATGGAGCAAATGTTTCTGGAACTATGAAAGTTAAGCAGAACCATGTGACACCTGCAAGCATCATGTTCACCCATATAATCCAGTTCATGGAATGGGTGAATGTACCTACAAACCCATTGACCAAAACACCTAACACAGCTCCACCATAAGGACAGATTGAGAACACGGCAATGGCATACCCTCTTGATTCAATGGCAAACATATCTGAAAGAGACGCCCCAGCTTGGGATAAGGTTGCTCCTGCAGTAACACCACAAATGGCTCTACATATCAAATGACCGGCAAAGGTAGGTGACAAAGCACAAGGAATGTTGAAAATGGTGTATAGACCCAAAGCTAATGAATATGACAATCTTCTCCCATAAAGATCCGCAATGGGTGAGAATATCAATCCAGAAATGGCAAATGCAGCTACCATCACCGAACAGGAAAGTGTGGCAACCACAGAAGGGACATGGTATTTATCAACAACAGTGATCAAACTTCCACTCACACAAGCTGATCCATAAGCTGTGGTGATGACAGAAAAGGTGATTAACAAGGTGTATAAGATTTTTGTTTTTAACGGCCAGTTCAATGGATTTTCGGGGTCTTTGATTTTGAAAGTGACAAACTCTATGTCCTCATCAAGTATGATTTTGGAGTCTTGTAAAGTTGCCGGAATGGTTTCAGTTCTTCTTAACAGCCCACCAGCACCAGTTGAGGACGGTAAAGAGATGTTGGTGGTGGATCTTCCTAATACATGCAAAGATTGGATAGGCACCAAACCTGTTCTTGTTTCTATAGTATAATTTTCTGGAAAAATTGGAGAATAATTGTTACCTACTTCAGGATAGTTTAATGTGTTTGGTAAGGTTACTTTTCTGGATAGCTTTTTTCTTAAAGTATCTGCAGTTTCAGTTTCCACTTTTTCCAAACCTCTTTCAGATTCGTTGGAGTAAGTGTCGTAAAGAGTGTTTGGAATGTATCCTTGGTTGTCGTATTCATCTTCATCTTTCAACCCGGCAGATGTGATGCCATCAGAAACGGCATTTGAATGGAGGTTGTTGATGGTGACTGGGTTGTTTTCATTGAGGTTTTGTTGTTGTTCATAAGAGTCGTATGAACGAATAGACTCTAGCTCTTCAGTATTCAAGCTGTTATTATCAGACATGGTTATTTGGTTTGAAAAATATTTTTTTATTTAGTTATAATTATGAACAAATCTTGTGGTGGGTTTTATATAGAAAGATGGTAATAATAGGTGCGTGAATTTATTTTCAAAAGATTTGGTGTGAATATATTTGTGTTGGGCTTTTTTTTTCTTTTGCGCTATTTTTTTTTGGGATATATTTTTTTTTTAAAGGGTGATGACCTGTGTGATATCCCGTTAATAGTATATGCTTTCTTTCCGTTTATAACTCTTTTTGCTTCTTTTCTAGAAACGAAGGTGTGGTGACTATTAAGGTGGTGTTATTTTTATAGTTTATAACAATCATCCTCTCTGTCCGATAATAATACCATTAAGTTTGTTATATTCACGGCAAAATAGGTCACGTGGTTAAATGGTAATTCCACCTGGTAGCGTCTACTTACAAATTTCTTTTCTTTTTGCCTACAATTTTTCAAAAGCGTTTTTAAATGGTTTTAACGCGTGTTTCTTTCTTTCTGAAGAAAAAAAAAATCAAAACAAACTCTTGTGTTTACCTTTAATCAAAATGTTATATTCCACTATATAAACATTTTACATCAAACCATAAAAAAATAAATTACATTAGTATAGCTCATTTTTGTCATGGCTAAAGACTACTCCATTGCTAGAGAAGAAATTTTGCAAAACTTCGACACTGGCTTAACACTAGCTCCTAATGATCTCAATGTTATTTCTGAAATAAATCAAAGTGTATTGCTTACAAACTACTTAACTTTAAAAGGATCAGCCTTTTCAAGTCTTGATAGAGAATGTTGGAAGTATTTAGTTTCTTACAACCTTCAGTACTACACAAACTGGGATTTGGAAGAAGTTAGCGAAATTAGTCTTAAAGACATCTCATATGTCAACGACTCATTGATCAAAGTCAAAAATAAAAACTTCACTGGGTTTATTCCTGCCTTGGATAAAACTGATTTATCACCAATAACCTTGCTAGCTTGTTTCTTATGGGATAGAATGAACATTTACAGCGAACACAATAGAGACTTGCCAGTAACCAAAAACACTGACCCAGCTACTCAAAGTGAATGGCAATTCAGAGTTGCTACTGCCTTGGATTTGAAATCAGACTCTGAGTATTTGACTGATATACCACTTTTCAGAGGTAAAGCTGTTGTTCAACCAATTTCCATGAACACAGTAACCAAGCAGTATGCCAAGGCCAGTAAATTATCAAACACCAGCTACAAGAAAAACAGCTTTTTCACTAAATTAGTGGACCCATTATACACTGAAAAAAGACTTGTTCATAGAGATTTGGACATGAACAAATTAATTGAATTTTTGAACTTGAAAAAAAATATCATCAAGCCAAGATCAGTTCCTGTAAGAACATCTATGAACTTATACCCCATTCCAAATGAAATCCTTGACGACAAAACTGAAGAACAGGTTATCAACTTTTACAACAGAGAACATCAGGCACATTACGCTGGCATAGACACTAGTATTGATGAGGAAATTGAAAAATACCAAACTTACAGAGTATGTCTTGACTTTTTCAAGATGATTTTCCCACACGATGAAAGGCTGTGTGTCTTACTGGTCAAGCATTTATTAATTGGTGTTCCATTGATTTATACAAAACTTCCACATGGTCTTATCAGGTCTTCGTTCATCAACTTAAAAGGAAAGCCCGGATTCAATGTTTATTGGGACAAGGTTTTATCCAGAGACTTGAAAAAGCTATTCAAACTTGAAAGTGATGATGAAAACATGGATGAGGATGATGAGGGCAAAGTCAAGACTGTTTCGGCAGATGGCAAAGATGAGGTTTTGATAATCCATCCAAAAGCCAAAACCTTGAGAAAAAAGTTGGGTATTGTCAACGAGAGTGATGCTGCTAGTATAGACATCTTGAGATTGACCATATACAAGGAGATTTACGAAAACTGTAACGACTTCAATGAGTTTAAAGAATACATTTTGAAGGAGTTGTTGAAAAACAACATTGAACTATCCAAGAATAGAAAGAATTTAGGAAAAAAGAGAAAGATTGAACCTCAAGTTGAAGAACAACAAATCTTAGAAGCCTTTGAAGAAGAAGAACAAGACGAGGCTGTTGACGCTCCAGTTGAGTCTGAAAAGGAAGAACCTGAACAACAAAACGACCGTATATACCAGGCCATCAAGAGAGTCAAGAAGAGCAAAGTTGTTCAACTTCCTAAACCTGCTGAAGTAGAGGAACAACCTAACGAAAGTGTGATTGCAGACTTACCTACCATCACCACCACCAAACCTGTAGTTGTTGATGAAGAATCTGATAAAGAGCAAATAGACCCAGAACTTCAAACTTTGAGCACTCCTGAAGTCCAGAAAGATGAATTAATAATCCCAAAGAAGTTAAAAGATGTCACCACCGTTTCTGAATTCGTACTCGATTGGTTCTCTCCTTCTGGAACACAGATCAAGAAATTGGACAAGACTTATAAAAGCCAGTGGAGATCAAAAGAACCTATCAAGAGCCAGTATGAGTTCCAGAAACTGTTTGCTACTACTTATAAGAAGTTGATCAAGGATATGACTACACAGAGAGGTGTGGCTGATTTGAACGATGCTAGTATAAAAGGTGTTGAGTTGTTGGAGTTATATGTGGAGAGCAAGTATGATGGTGATTTAAAGAAGTTTATTAAGTTTTTGAGCTTTTACCAAAAGAGTACAGGAAAGATGTGGTATGATTTAAGAGCGTTGTTGGATCTCCACGATGAATCAGAGTGATATGTATAAGATTTGTAAGTTTTTTACGTGTATTTTTGACAGAAGAATTGTAGATGAAGGGATAAACGTGTTTAACGGAATTTTTTTTAAAAGAAAAATAAAGGTAAATCTGTAAAGTTAATTGAAAAAAAAACCATACAACAATTTATATCATACTTTTATCTAAATATGTCAATCTCTCAAGTTGATTACTTTTATAGATGTGATAAAAACAAACCGGTTGTGTACTTTCAGCCAATTATCGAAACTGTACTACATGGAAAGAGCACTTTTGAAACCACCGATAACCACGAAACATTGAATCTAGATGTCATTTATAACACTATAGAATCATGCAAGAGTGACATTGCCTTTTTTAGCAAAGTTCAAAGATCTTATAGACTAAGAATTCAATACTTTTTGAATGTTTACTTATGGACATTCAAATGGATTGAAGTCCCTCAAGGTAAGTTCATTGCCAGCGCCATTGATGACTCCCAGAGTTTTATAGACAAACAAAAAGGGTTGATCAACACATACTTCATGGACATAGTTGCCAACAGACATGATAAATCTTCTAAAAATGATGAATTGCTCAATGGGTTGAAAGATTATCAAGCTAAAAGACCTTCTTTTTACAGATTCAACTGGATTACTCTTATCGGTGTAGTTTACGGAGCAGGTCTTTCATACACTTCTGCAATGGATGCATGGCTCCAATACAAAAAGCCTGTGTATGATTTCTTTACTAAAAACTTATGGAGAAGTATTATTCTTGAACCATTGACAAAGATTGTTAATACTCTGAACAACACAGATACTAAGGACATGTCCATAATGGCATCTGACTACACTTTGGTTAATGAGAAGAATTCTTTGAAGGAACAATATGAATTATTCTTGGCTAATAACCACACTGAAAAAATGGCTCTAACAGGGGAAAGCAAGGATGATGAGTTGGAAAAGAAGTTTTTACACTTGTACAACACCATAGTGAACAAGCCATGGTCATCTTTGGCCAAGGGTGATTTAATCACTGTTTTGATGATTACTCTTCAAAGAATCAAACTTGAGGCTAATGTTTCTTTAGCAAGCATAGACAAGATCATTGAGTCTCAAAACTTGTTGATGAAGTTGATAGGTATAACCCCTGCTTTTGCCATTTTGATCGCCACTTACAAATTTGTCATTAAGCCTATACTTTACGATGCGCCGTTATCCTTTGTCAGCAACATCATCCAAATTGTACAAAACCAGTTCTCAGTTATTAACGATAAAGATTTTGATTTGAAGACAGAATACATATCTCTAATAGGTAATTTGTTACAAACCCAGGACAAAAACGACACTTCCGAGTTCTTCTTCTTTTACATAGCAGAATTGACCAACTTGGGTATGCATCAACTCCCTAAACCTTTACACCTCACTTTCTTGAAGCATATTTCGTTGATTGTTCACGGAAAAGATAAGCAAGAGATCCATCACGCTATAGGTAAATTGGACACTGTATATCACTCGTACTTCTACTAAAACCCCCAATCCACTCATCAATTAGAACACTTTTACAAAAGTAAGCTTTTCTTTCAAAAAAAGAAAAAAAAGATAATGTTTTATTCATAGTTAAAAATCATATATATTCCCGTGATTATAAAATAGCGTTGACTAAATCACCACCCAATGTGGCACCGGCACCGAACACAAATGCATTACCCAACTTGGACCCAATCTTGCCAAATTGACTGTGTGTCTTTTGTGGCTGTTGTTGTTCTTGTTGAGGTTGTTGTTGATAATAATTTGTGCTTTGTGGTGGGAATGGAGCTGCTTGTTGTGGTTGTTGATATTGTTGATATTGTTGATATTGTTGTTGTTGGACTGGCATTTGTTGATAATAAGAATTGCTTGAACCACCAGTTTGGTTAGGAGCTGCTACACTGGCAGCAGAGTATGTAGGTGGAGGTGGCAATGGTCTTGAACTATCTCTGGAAGTGTTCTCTAGTAATTTGACATAGTTGGCTGGGAAGACACCTACGTTGTTGTTAGAGTCTTTACCCTTGAACCAATCACTGGACATCTTCTCCAAAACAGCTATTCTGTCTCCTTTACGCAAGGCCAAGTCACCGTCTTGTTGTGGTTGGAAGTCGTATAAAACTTCAGCATACTCTTGGTTTGAAGCAGCAGCCTGGTTATGGTAATCGTTCAAAATCTTCTCCACAATTTGATCCAATTGCTTCAAATCGGTCAAGGATTGGGAAGGCAAGGAGTTGCTGTTGGTAAGGTTGATTATTTCTTTCTTAATAGTTTCAAGAGATTGTTCAGCAGACATTGTTTGAATATATATTAGCGTATCTGGTTTGTGAATACTTAACTTGCTTTAAATCCACACTTTATCTCTGTCTTATATAAGGAAACGAGAAAAATCCTCAGCACCTGTAACAAAGCTGTGGCTGGTGGGCTTTTTTTTATCTTTCGGAACACCTTACAGATTTTTTTTTCTGGAACGATAGGCTAGCAGCCACGCACGTGCACAGGCGAAACAATGGTCTCCATCAAAATATTAATACTCATTAAAACTTTTTAAAACATCAATCATAAAGCAAATCCGAATAGCTTGTATGACGACAAAATCGTATATAAGAGGGAGCAGCAGCTGACACACAACGGCACCCATGTTGACATTCCAAACAATGCCGATCTATAAATCACCCCAAGCAAAAACCCCATAACTGTTCCGTATATCATCCCGTACACCAGCCCAATTGTTGGGTACAGCAACAAGTATATAAATATGATCAGGTAGTAGATACTATTACTAGTCAATGAGCTGCTGAGCTTGATGCTGTCGGTGATGCTTGTTGGGCTTATAGATGGTTCTATAACGCTGCCGTCGTTGGCTATGTTGAAGTTCAGAAATCCTTCTTGCTTCTTGATGTTCTCCTTTGTGTTTTCCTTGTGTGTCTTTTGCTTGGTGAATATTCTGTTATGCACATGGAGTAGATTGTACAATGTTATTATTCCGGAAATTATGTATGCTGCGGGGTAAAGAATCAAACACCAGTAAAGAGTGAATTTCCAAATGTCAGAAACATAGTATATGTATGATGTTGTGAACTTCGATGCGTAAGTAGTTTCAGCAGAACTCTTTCTGGTCTTTACTGGGAAGTATAGAGATGGAAATTTAGGTGACTTGTATCGTATATCAACAGAGTCCCCTGCTACAAAAAACATAGACGATATGTTGCTCATTGGGTGTGTGAAGTTGTCAATAGTTGTATGGTTTTTATTTAAAATAGATGACTAATTAACAACTCTTCAAAGCTGAAATTCAATATACTAAACGTTTAAGACAGCAGCTTGAAAAGATAATTCCTAGCCAAAAAGGTAAAAACGTGTGCAAAACAAATTTGAAAATTTGTTGATTTTTTTTTGTATCAACGAATTTTGACATTTATTTTTGGCGCACATGTGGCTCTTAAACGGTTTTGAATGTAAAAATTCGGAGTTAAGATAAGACTCCTTCTAGTTCAAAGACGATACCATAATGAGCCATGTTGTGTCATTAGTCAGCATTACATGTAATAATAATTGTAGCAAATAGTGAGAAATAATAACCATATGGTTTAAATGAAACATTCATTTGTACAAAGTGAATTAAAGTCGCGTGAACTTTCTCTTATGTAAAATATAACTAAACATGAGTTAATCAACCACTGCCAAACTTCACTTTATAAACAATCCAGCATCTAAAACCTACTTACTAAAAAAGCTTTTAACAAAATTATCATTTCAAATCTTTATATAATCAATCATCTTATTCAACATCCATGTCTTCTTCTTCATCCTCATCATCATCTTCTTCACCATCCTTTTCATTGGCTCTATATTCCTTCAACAACTTTTCAATATCCTTATTCTTATAAACCTTCAAGTTCAAGTTCTTCTTTTCAACACCGTTCATGGTGACTATGTCGTGGCTGATGGTGGCTATTTCAATTCTATCACTTGTTAGCTTGGAAGAGGAGTCAGTAGTTTTGGACAAGGTCTTCAAACTTAATCTTATACATTCTTCAAGAGTCATATCTTCCTTGTAATCCATTTGTAACAATGTTTGTGCTGATTGAGTGTTGGAACCAATGGAAATGGCCTTCCAGGAGGAGTAGTTACCTGATGGGTTGGATGTGTACAGTTGGTATCCGTTCATGTCGTCGTAACCTGCATATAATAAGGAAACACCAAATGGTCTGATACCACCGTATTGTGTATATGATTGTTTGATGTCACTGATTTGTCTTACTAATGACTCCATTGGGACGGCATCTCCATATTGTTTCAAGTGTTCTTGTGCGTATATTCTGGCGTTATCAATCAAGGATTCAGCATCGGAGGTTAAACCAGCAACACCAACCAAAACATGGTCATCAATCTTGTAAATCTTTTCCATATCATTGTCGTTGTCTTGCTCTAGCAACTTACTGGTGATCTTTCTTTCAGCTAATAATACTATACCGTGTTTTGGGTTCATTATGGCTATACATGTACCAGCCATGGATATACTTTCTAAGGCATACTCAACTTGGTATAGTCTACCTTCAGGTGAAAAAATTGTTGTTCTACTATCGTATCTTCTGGAACCCATTATTTATTATGCTTTTTGTAGGTGTGTTTTTTTGGTCTTCTTCTCTAAATTTAACGACTCTGTTTTACGTGATTCTATAACAAGCAATTCCATAATTTGCCACCCAAGAAAAAAAATAGATTTCTGTTTACACCAAAAAAATTTTAAACCACTCAACAAGAGCGCTTAAATCCGCACGTTTAATCAATTTAATCTAATGTTTTATTAATTAAAATTATTAGTATATACTGTTGAATATAAATCCATCGCTGAACTCACCCATATCATCAGAAGAGCCTACAGTCACCTTCATTCTTTCCTTATCTTCTAAATCCAACCCATGCTCAACAGAATGTTTGAAACTCATACCATTTTTAACAAACACATTGACATTCATGCCAGGATAAACAGTTGAAGTTTCAAAGAAGGTGTTGTACATTCTCACCAAATCCATAGGAGAGTATGTATTGTCCTTGAAACAAGGTTCATTCTTGACCTGGTTAGTCAAATGCTTGGAGTATAAGTAAACACCTAGTTCATAATCCTTGAAATCATTAGACTTTTCGATAGTTTCGTTGAATAAAGCTGAAAAGTCAACTATTTTCTTGGAGTCATCAAAGTGTAAGTACTTGTTCAACTCATATTGGACAAAGTAGAAGGTACTAAATTTCAACTGTGCTAGTTCAACTCCTGCGTAGTCACGCCTCATTTCCTTGAGAGTAATCATTCTTTCAAGTGCATAACTCAAATCTCTGATTATTTGTACCAAAGTCATGAATACTGAACTGTCCTTGAAGCTGAATGGGAATGCACCTGGACAAGCCTTGTCAGCAACATTCAGTAAAAAGCATCTTGTAATTGGGCTGCAATACAAGAACTCAGAACTTTTAATATTGTCAAAGCCAGACTCAGAAACAGAAAGTATACTCAAGTATATGCCTTGTAGTTGAGACAAGTAGAAATCAATTTGGAAATCAAGTAACTTCAACATCTCATCTGATATTTCCTTATTCTCATCTTCACATATTTTCATGAATCTAGCTGTGTAGTCGACCAATACTTCCAAATAGTTCAAGGCATGATCCAGTTCAGGTAGAACTGTGTTCTCAAAGTATGACTTTGATAGCAAATCAAACTTCGGATGATCTTTAACTAAATAACAGTTGTTTAAGACAGAATCTTCATCAGTATTACTACCAATACTTCTACTCAATAGCTTGAACATGTAGAAGAAGAAGTATCTATACTTGTAATACTCCTCTTCTGAATCTAATTTCACCAGAGAGAAGCAACAGTTGATCCAACATAAGTAGAATTTATCCATTAAGAACTCATCAAGTAGTCTTTCGGCAAAGAAATAATCACTCTCCATTAACTTGAAAATTTGATCATCCGTCTTGAACAAAATTTGTAAAAACTCTCCTCTCAGATTAAAGCATGCCTTCACTTCCACAATTGCACTTTTTCTAAAGGCCTTCTTGTCAGATCCATTGTTCAATGAGAAGATGTCGCCTAATTGAGAAATATTCTTCTCCATGTTTCCATTTGGATCCATGTTCAAAGATTCAGCATCTATTTGAGAAAGAACTTCTTCTTGAGAAAACACAATACCCTTGTTAAACACATCATTAAAATGATAGTTAATTGAGGCCAGTTCACAAAGTAAATTCATCTTATCCAAGTCGGTCAAATTAGACAAGTTGACAAACTTTTCAATGCATAAGTTCAGATTGATTTCCAGTATTGGTTTCATTGGGAAGTATGCATCAATGGTGTACTTGTTATCTGACAGGTATGGGTAAGTGACAAATGATGAAAAGATGCTCAGTTCTTCTAAAGGACAGAACTCTTTGGTATCAGAAACAAACACCAACTCATCATCAGTGATATCTATTCTCTTCTTCCTGTCTGACTCTTCAATCTTCTTGATAAAAGTTTGAGTAACAGAACAAGAACAGTTTGCATCTTGGGAGGATTCCACAAACTCTTGAATGGCTGAGAACTTCGACTTTGGTACACTGTAATCACCATACTTCTTCATGTGATCAACTCTGGTCATGTTCAAAAGCCTGTAATCAAGTATGTAATGTCTGTACTTGTTGCTTGGGTCAGGAAGCATAGTTGGATCATTTGGACCATATGTTTCAATTGTGTCAAAGTAATCTCTGAAAACATATAAAACATCGTCATCCAAGTCATCATCAGGAATGATTTCTAAATACTCAAAGAAACTTGTCTCCTTGGTGTTTTGATTAAAGAAATCATGAATATGAACTTTGTGGTTAATGTCTGCATAGATTTCATATTCTTCTTCTGAATTGTTCATGGCCAGTTCATCTTTCTTATTAAAGTCAATGAATGTGTTTTTATAAATCAAATTCATGTAATTTTCAAGCAATTCAATGGATACTGATGAAAGAGAACCTGATGAAAATTTTCTGTTAATTGGAGCCATGTATTGGTCAAAGGAAAGATGTTCAAGTTCATGTCTTATGGCATAGTCATCCAACTTTCTGTTCAAAATTGTTCCCAGTAAGTATCTCCAACCAGATGTCAATAATATCAAACTCTTTAAAACATGTGGGCCTTCTTCATCATCACAATACTCGTCATCAGACTCACTTTGTTCGTCACTGGCACCGTTGATAGCTTCAATGATTTGATCAATTTTCAAAAATATGCTCAAATTTAAGTTACAACTGGCCCAACACCAGGCCATCAAGTCCACATAAGGGTTATATCCAGTTGGGCTCAAATCCTTAGTCAACATCTCAATACAGTAAGTCATTAGTATGTTGGCATTGTAAACAATTTCCATGTATCTGATGGTATACTTATAATCAAACAAGTCATCAGTCTTGGCAATCCAATCATCATCCTTGTCAATGGCTAGAAGCTCATAATTCAAAACATCCATGTGTAAATCCTTCAAAGAACTCATGATCATTTGTGCAAAAAAAGCAGCTAGTTTTCTTTTTATTTCATTATTTTCAAACTCATTTCTTTCATGATCACAATGGAACAATTGGGTCAACATACCAATCATCAAAGTGGCTGTTCTGTCCAATGACATGATCTTCAAGTTGGCATCAGCAGGTCTTCCATGAGAATCGGCAAATGATAAGACAATCTGCATGGCCTTTTCCATCCATGGATCTAAGCGCATCGATGAAACAAGATAAAACTCTTGGATCAACAATGAGTAAACAAGTTCTCTTTGGGAATGGTCCTCAAGAACAAACTGGTTGGATTTAAAAATGTTTCCTTCTTTGTTGGCATAGACTGGGGATATCAAAACATCGCGATCTTTCAAGCTGGTTTCAATAAGTTCAGATGGAAATCTTGTGTTTGAAATAGTATCAAATTCTCTAATGTTGGATAAGATCTTCTTCCATTCAGCTCGAAGAGGCTCAATGACGGATTCTTTGGATGATGGATCGGAATTGTATGACTTTTCATACATTGACATAAACTCAATTGGCTTTGAAGACATGTAAGTGAACAAGTCAATTACACTGAAGTCCTTATCACCAATAGTTTCCTGGAATGCACTTATCTTATTTAAATCTAGTTGGACATCATCAGTCTTCAACTCCATGTATGCATTCAAAACGGGCCTGATGTACTCACCTGTATCATAATGTAGTGAAGGTTTGTTGGGCAAACCAAATATTTGGGGATACACTCCTTGGTACAGTTTAGCAAGATGGTCGACTGTAGACAAGAAATTGATTATTGGATTCTTCACTATATGGTCATTGGCATCTCCTTTTTTACTCAACTTTTTGCTTTCTGTAAAATAAAATGATTTTTTTTCCAAGAGTTTAAGAACATCAACAGATTCAACCTCGGCACAAGAATGGTAAAAGACTTTTTGCTCAAAGAAATTCTCAGTGCCAGAGGATGTGTAATGTGATAGGTCAAGGGTGGATGCAAACGTGAATCTTGACACGTTTTCAGATACATTTTTAGCCCCAATGACTTCATCAAACTTGTAGTTCTTCATTGATAAGTTGTAACCAAAATAAGATATCAATGAGCCTTTGTTGTGGCTGCTTACTGCTGAATACAACACTTTTAAGAAATTATCCAAAAAGCTAATGGTGTATTCCAAAAGAGTGAATGATAAATCAACAACAGGATCATAAGACAATTCAGGATCATCTTGAGATCGGATTATGAAGTCAAGGTATCTGTTGAAGTTTTTAATTTTGTTGGTGTCCCCAGTTTTTGAAATATCTAAATCTTTCACCGACATGGCAAATGACTTGTAGAATGTCTTTGAATCTATTGATTCGAATTTGCTAGAGTATGTGTCCAAGTCATACATCAAGAACGTTGTCAGAAAGTAAAACCCTTCTTCAGGGTCATCAAAGGGCCATTTGTATCCATGTATTGACTGATCCATGATTCTCATTTTGGTTGATGCATACATCGTTGAAAAGTTGTCTTCTTGGGATATTTTTTTCAACCCATCATCCTTGTCTATATATTCAATGTTGTATTTCATTTTGGCTGATTCTCTTTGAGAAACACTTTGTTCAGTGAGTTCCTGTTCTTTGGAGGGATCTATCATAACAGTTGAAACATTCTTGTAATTGTAGCTTTCAGGTTCAAAGGCGAGTTTTGCAAAATCATCCAAGTTCTGATATAAGTTATTGTAATATGGGAGATACTTGGGACTATATGAAACACAATTGATAAAGATGTACAACTGGTCAATCTTAGGGACTATTTTATCTGTAAGAAATTTGAGTAAGACAGTCTTCAACTCGTGGTCATTAGTATCATCTTCAATTCCGAAATCTTTTTGTAATAGTTCGATGTCAATCTCCATTTTTGGAAGGTCATATTCAAAGTATGATTTTCTGGATGTGTCCTCCAACTTAAAGAACTTGATACCACTGAAAGATACAATGTACTTTCCTGATTCTGTTTTCAATGAGGTAACTTTGGCATTCTTGGTATGTGTAGAATAATCCACTCTCTTTTTGTAAAACTCATTGACACTATACTTTTCTGTGTTCAAATCAATGCTCTTTTTGCTAGAAGGCTTTGTTTCCTTAAATTGTTCGTTAAGTTCGATGATTTTCTTGAATTTTTCACCATTTATGTTACAGTTATTGTTTTTTATAAGTTTATTCTTCAAGTCTGAAATGACGTTCCAAACTTCTACTTCGTCTATTTTCCAAACTAGGTCTGTTAGTTTGGTAGACAAAGGGTGTTTATCTGAAGTCATCTACGTTAGTGATGTATGTAGAATAAAGTGTTGTTTGGGGATGCTTTAAGTATCTACCTTTCTTTGTGTGTGTTTTTTTAATTAAGATACTAAAAGAGGCGTGTGAGAGTGTTCGTGGCGTACTATTTTTTTTTAAGGACGTTTTGCCTAAGAAAAAAAAGAAACATTTTTTTAGCTGTAGGTCACGTGTATAAGCAGCATTAATCAAATGGCTGAGTGGCTATGATTGTCAGTGGAAAATACTAATTAAGTATAGCCAACATAGGTATCTTTAAGGTATTAAAAGTAGTTTTCTGTAATGACAGCTGTTTCATTAATACGTTTTTTTTATAATTTATTGGACCAAGAATGATCTATGAATTCACAAATCTCTTATCAGTTGAGGAATGTTTACTCCAGTGTCAAACTACATGGATATGGTTTTGGTAAGAAACAGTAAACATGTTTGACATATACTAAATACAAATCAACATTATCCTATTTTGCATTCCTTTTTTCACCAATAAATTTAATAGTTTATAACTTTACCAAAACAGTATGGCCATATCACGGTTTTATCGGTGTGGAAAATGTGTTTATCTCTCACAATTCTGTTATTTTTTTTTAGCCGCACAATCAAACACATAAGGCTGTGTCTTTCCTCCACTTCTTATCTAATACACTTTATAAAAAAGACAACTCTAGAAATACTATTGCTTTTTATAAAGAAAACCAGTAATCTACACTATAGAAAATATATAACAAACATGACTAAATCCATTAGAAAGTTGTTCATCAACAGTCTCGACACTACAACGAAAACATTAAAACCACTAGACCAATCAATCAAGAAATACAAGAGCATATCATTTCCTGAACCCACTTTCAACAACTTGAAGAAGACCCGTTATGACGAGATGCTTCTAAGAGGTGGGGATATCCCAGCACACATCCACAACTCTTATGAATCCCAAAAACTTGAAAGATTGAACAAACTAGTGGATAGAAGGATAATTAGATCATGGCAAACAGATGCATTATTTGGCAAGAAAGTTTTTTTCATCAAGTATCCCCACGAAGAATCTTCTGTTTCCAAAAAGACTAAACAAAAGTCTGAAGTGAGAGAATTGGTGGAGGAATTGAATCCAAAAGTTGTAGTAGAAGAAAAAGATTCTTATAATGAAAAGTTTGAGGAGTATATCCATGGAAAAAATGGTAGTGGAGGGGTTCACACCATTGGATTGATTTCTTCAAATGATAGTCAGAATTATAATTTTAAAAATAAGTATGGAGTGAGTGTGCCACAAGAGATTATGGCATTGAAGGAGAGATATCCAAGTCTCGGCATTGGTAGTGTTAGTATTAGTAACATGGGCTATGACGAGGACTGGAGAGTGTTCTCAAAGGCTTTCTTGAGTGATTTGAAGTTGAAGCATGATATTTTGGCCAAGTTGGATGATATTCGTTACAAGATTTGATATATATAGGAGATTTAAGTAATTGATATTTTATAATAAAATGGGGGGATTGATAAATACCGTTTATTGATTAAACCGGACTTTTCAAAAAGCAAAAAAAAACACTGAAAATAAAACAATTTAAGTTTGATTCTAAATTTTACTATAATTATTCTGATTGCATTACTTATTCTACAACCACATATTTTATAGTTTTACTATAAGCATACGCCGTTGGTTTCGTCTTTGATTGTTTAAGTTGTATTGATGGTGTTGATTATTTCCGATAGTCACGTGCACTTACCTCATAATTTTTTTTTTCTTACCTTAACTTTGGGTGTTGAAACTTCACCGAGGAAAAAAAAATTTTGTGTTTCTATTTCTACCAAATAGAGAACAGAGAGTAAACCATACGCACACAACACAATTATGAACAACCCACAACAATTCCAAAAGCTAGGAAGAATAGCTGGTATTTTTGGTTTAGCTGCCATTGGAGCCAGTAACTGTATCTACGATGTTCAAGGTGGATCCAGAGCGATTATTTTCGATAGATTACAAGGTGTTAAGCCGGATGTTATTAGTGAGGGAACACACTTTTTCATCCCATGGTTACAAAAGCCAGTTATATTTGATATCAGAAGCAAGCCAAAGAATATCTCTACCAACACTGGTACTAAAGATTTACAAACTGTTTCATTAACTTTAAGAGTTTTACACAGACCAGATATTTACATGTTGCCACAAATATACCAAAACTTAGGTTTGGATTATGCCGAAAGAGTGTTGCCATCCATTGGAAATGAAATTTTGAAGAGTGTAGTAGCACAATTTGATGCTGCTGAATTAATCACTCAAAGAGAATTGGTTAGTTTGAAGATTGCCAAGGAATTGGAAAAGAGATCTAGCGAGTTCAACATTATGTTAGAAGATGTCTCCATTACACACTTGACTTTTGGACAAGAGTTCACCAAGGCTGTAGAACAAAAGCAAATTGCTCAACAAGATGCTGAAAGATCCAAGTTCTTGGTTGAAAAGGCTGAACAAGAAAGACAAGCCAATATCATCAGAGCTGAGGGTGAAGCTGAGGCTGCTGATTTGATTTCCAAGGCTTTGGAAAAGAACGGTGATGGTTTGTTGGCCATTAGAAGATTGGAAACCAGTAAGGACATTGCCAAGATCTTGTCCAGCAGTGGTAACATCACATACATTCCAAACGGTTCAACAAATGACAAGAACGGCGGTGGTAACTCCATGTTGTTCAACGTAGGTAGATAAACGAAGATTGATATGCCTAGATGCCTGTATATATATAGATGAGAATTATAAATGGAATTTTTCAACAAAGAATATGGTGCATGTTAGCAGAGTATGATTAGCATATCCGAATAAAATATTTCAGCCTCTTCAAAAAAAAGGTTAAGAAAAATATGCGATGATGTGTAATCTGTAAGAAAATTAGTCAGGTTAATAAGTTGTTAAATGTTAACAGCTTTCAAGCGAGTGAAGTAAACAGCTACAGTAATATCAATATAAATTAAAGATAATTATTTGTTACATTAAAACTACGAAGTTTACATAGCTAAAGCTGTTAAAGCCATTTGTTTGGGGTGATATTTCCGTTTATGGGATAACCCCTTCCCTTAGAAAAAAAAACTCTTGAAAATTTAGTAATAAGCAACGAAGATTATTAACAATCTCATTGGATTATCAATTGTATATATGGGTATTTATTTTAGAAGGCATCTGATAATGCAGGATACTGGAAAAGAATATCAAAGCTAATGATACTTTCCTTTCCAATATCTTTTCAAAAACATACTTGAACATATATTTGGAATTAAGTATTTCTTATTATTTATGTATTAGGTTTCTTTGTTTTTCGTATATTATTATCATTAATGTTACTCTTTTTTTTTTTTTATTATTGATTATTAGATTTACACTTATTTACTTCGGCTTCGTATACACAAACATTACCTTATACTTGAGAAACAGAAGGTCTCTTCTTGCTGCCGAACAAAGAACCAGAGCTTATCATGTTGATGCAGTCAAAGACCAACTTGGCCAAGAAGATGAAGAAACTGAAGTATAAGAAGGCAACAGAAGCTTGGGACTTTCTGCATCTATCTTCGGAACCATTGATGATGGAGTTACCGTCCAAGTATGACTTGTCGGTACAAGAGTGGACTCTGATACCAACGGCCAAGGCGGTGGCAGCGGCGAAGGTGAAAACAAAGTTCAAAAAGTCTAAGCAGAACAAGGCAATTGGCCAAGTTAAGACAGACAAGAAGTTGGCTATTAACCCGTAGATGGAGTCAAAGACTAAACCAAAGACAGCAGCGAATAAGGCGAAGTTGACTCTTGAGTGGTTACCATTGTTGGAGCCGTGGATTAAAGAACCAGTCAACCCTAAGATGATGACTAAGAAGATGAAGTTTAAGGATCTTAAAGATAAGTCAAATATGGAAAGCATATTGATGTATTATAGTATTAATAATTTTATTGGTTGTATTAATATTATTTGTTGAGATGATGATTGTAATGAAGGTATTTATAAGAGAAAGTTAGAAAAAAACAAAGGTCATTGGAAAAAAATAAAGGTTTAACGGAGAACCTTAGAGTGTTGAATTTCTGTAATGCTGGGAATGGGTGGTGCGCCCCTTAAAAAAAACGAATGAATACATCATTAATACGTATGAACTACGTTGTTGCAAGCAAAGGGCTTCTCTCCCTTTAAAAAAAATAAAGTGTTATATCACTCTAGTAATGATTGCTTAAGTCTATAACTTTACTTTTAAACTGTTCATTCTCTCTTCCTTGATATCTTTTTTTTTTTTAGATTTAATTTTACCTTTCCTTTTTTTGAAAAAAAAATATATACTACCTTTTCTCCCTTTGCTGTTTAACGTGCTCTTCTCCCCCCTTGAAATTTGGTTTATAAGTAAAAAAAAAAACAACTTACAACATACATTGTTAAAACATTGTAATCTTAAACATCTTCTAAAAGTACTCACAACCAACACCAAATACAAAATAAAAGTTAATATATTAATATAATAAAATGTACGCTGTTAAAAACCAAACAAAAAACGGTACTGGTGGCTACTTGGACCATCTATTTGATGACAAACCAAAAGAACCCCAATCTCAACCAGAACCTTTGATCGACTCATCAAGACTAAGAAAGGACTTGTCTTCTTCTGTTTACTCCAAGGCTGAAGAAAACAAAAAGAAAAAGTTCCCTTACGTGTACGGTCCTAAACTTCCTCAACTAGAACCAAGACACTTGTACTCTGTCAACAGCGATAACGAATCTGTAAACTTGACTTTGGTTGACCATCCAAATCAACCAACTGTTCCAAAATCTATTCCAAAGAGAGACAAGAGGCAAACTAAGGACTCTACCAAGATTAAAGGTAAATTATCTGCCTTAAATGAAAAACAAGATAATCTTATCAACAGAACTCAAACTTATAATCAAATTTATCCAAAAGATTCTGAAAAGAAAATTACTAAAGAATTGAACAACCCTATCACCAAGCCAGTTTACAAGCTATGGGGTAAGTTCAAAAACGATAAGGATTTAAAGGAAGGTAAGAAGGTCAAGTACACTGCTTCTGTTCCAAAGAATCCAATTTGGCAAAGATTCAGCACCAAGGAGTCTAATGATTCAAAAGGGTCTTCTACTGATGCCGACATCAAGGAAAACATGGAAGGTTTGGGTGATGTTGATCCAGACACTCATGATAATGAATTGAACAAAGTCAGAACTCATGAACAAATTGATGCTGACATTCAAGAAAACATTGCGGGTGTTGATGATGGTGTCGACACCGAAGCCATTGATGCTGCTGAGGGTGCTGTTGAAACTGACATTCCTGCTAAAGAAGTCGATGACAATGTCGACACCGAAGCCATTGATGCTGCTGAGGGTGCTGTTGAAGTTGAAAGTCAATCCCACATTGCCAAAGCTGGCGATGATGTTACTGTAGATGAAGACGCTATTGATGCTACTGATGGTGCTGTTGAGAATGATAAAACAGCCATTGTCGACACAGACGCCATTGGTGCTGCTGAAGGTGCCGTTGAAGCTAAAAGCAACACTGTCATTGATGAAGATGCCATTGAAGCTGCTGATGGTGCTGTTGAAGTTCAAAACTTTGAACCTAATGACGTTGAAGTTAGTGATTCTTTAGTTAAGCAAATCTCCAACACCATTGATGCTGATGCCTTAGAAGCTGCTGATGGTGCTGTTGAAAATGATGAATATGAAGATGTCAAGTCTAAGGTTTCTTACAACCCAGTTTTTTTCATTAACAAGAAATCCAACAAGACCATTCAAAAGTCATTTGAAAACCCTTTGCAAGCTGTTTCCACTAAGTTCAAAAACTTGGTTAGTTACAAGGACAAGAAGTCTACTACTAACTCTGACAACATCAAGGAGGTTGTTGAGTTGCAACAACAACAAGATGCCAGCACTGAGAAGATTGCCATCTTGACTGATGAAATTATTGAACTACAAGAAAAGTGTCAACCTTTACATTTCAAGAAGTTGGATGAATTAGAAAGACAAAATTATTTGAAGAAGTTCCATCACAAAGTCGATTTGTACAAGCACGAACAAGAACTGTTGCAAATTGAAAAGAAGAAGATTGAGAAGGAAAGAAGACACAAGGCTAGAGATTACAACAGAGAAATGAGATCCAACATCAGAAAACAAAGACAGTTGCAAAAATCTAAGAGGGATTTGAAGAAAGAACAATTGAGAAGTTTGAGAAGACATCAAAGAAAGGTTAACCATTTTAATGAGATGAAGAAGAAGTTTGTCACGGATGTTGAATCTGAAACTTTTGAAGCTCCTGAGTTTGCCGATGATGAATCTGAAGAGTTTATCCAACCTGTTGAATCTGTTGTCTCCACCAAGCAAGAAGCACCAGAACAAGTTGATGGTGAAGAAGTTGCAGATGATCAAAAGTTTACTAAGGAATTTATTGAGCCTGATACTCCAGAAGTTTACCAACAAAAGATTGAGGAAATCGGTAAGGAATATGATTTCATCTCCAACGAACCATTGATTACTCACGAAGAAGAAAAGGAATTATCTAAATTGAAGCAAGAAATCAATTCTAAAAAAGAAGAGATTAACAAAATCTCTGAAGACTTGAATGCCACCAATGGAACAATCAACTCCAAATTGGCTGTCATTTCCGACTTCAAGCCACCTGTTGAGACCAAGTCTGCTTCTGTCTTATCCAATATCAAGGCCCCAATGTTATCCACAAACTTCAAAACCATTGAAAAGGACTTCACTGTAGCAACTGATGATGAATTTGTTTTATCAGACCCTTCAGAAATCTCCGCCACTCCTGAATACGTTGAAGGTAAATCTTCTGAAGAATCTCATCTAACTACCGAAAAAATCTCTTCCAGCGACATTGGTTCTGAAACTGATTCTGAAAATGAAGGTGATGCCATTGATCAAGTACCTACCGGTTACAAGAACGTTTTACCACAAAGAGGATTTTTAAGAACAACCAACTACGACACCAGCGCAGCTAAACACTTGGCTAATGCTTCTGTTCCTGCAGTTTATGATGGTTGGGTCATTCATGAAGGTGAGGGTGCAGACAATGTTGCCAAGGGCTTCAAAGGGGTTTTGCCACAGAATAAGTTTTTGGATACTGTCACTTTCGATAAGAGTAGCGGTGCACACTTGAAGAATGCAAAAGTTCCGGATGTTTATAATACTTGGGCTGGTAAGGCTGAGAATTTGAAGAGTATAAAGTCAAATGCATTCACAGAGTACACTGAAGAGGATATAGTCACCGTCCCATCAGGCTATCAATTGAACGAAAAGGTTTTATAAGTTGAAGGTGTATATATGAATTTGTAAAAGGAATATTAAGAAAATAAGAAAACAGAATAGGTTTGTTAAGATTTGTTTTATGGTAGTCGTCGTTAGCAGACAAAACAGCAATTTTTAAAACTTAAAATATTTAAACAATATTATTATATATAAATGAACTACTTTTATTGTATGTCTCTTGTGCTATCTTATACTCAAATTCTTACTACAGTCTACTACGTTCTTTCACCTTTCTCAATCTTTGGGTCATCCACACGTGACTTTTATCTCTTTATAGTGTAAAAATCTCTGATAAACTCTAAACTCGCGCTTGATATCTCAAACATACAAAAAAAATCTGTAAACCTAAACATCAAAACCAACCACCATATTTATCTCTCAAAATGACTGAAGAAGCTGCTGAATTTACCGTTAATGAATCTATTGAAGAAGAAAAGCCAATGAGCTCTACTGCTGAGGAACCAGCTGCCACCAACAACTTTTACTCCTTTTTCAACAAGGTTGATACATTTATTTCATCCACTGCCCAACAAATCCAATCCAACATCCCAACCGTTGATTCTGCCTTTTTAGAAAAAGAAAAGGAAAGTTTGAACAAGAACATTCAAAAGAATTTCTTCAAAATCAATGAAAAGATGAAGACTTCTAAAGTTATCAAGCCAGATGATGATTTCCAATCCACAAAACTACCAGACACTTACATCAAGTTAGAAAAGCAAAGTGATGATCTAGGCAAAGTATTAAAGAAGGTAATCACCATTTTGGAGACCTATGAAGTTGAGGGGTATGATTACCCACCTACTTTGAGTGATTCCTTGAATGAAGTATGGAAAGTGACCAATAAATTCAAACTTTGGGGTACTCATGAGGATGAGGAAAGTAAAGCCGAAGCTACTAAGTATGAAGAAAAAGAAGGATTTTTACCAAGATCATTTGCTCAAGCTTTGAGTAATACTTTCAATCAATGTCATAAAGTATTGGAACATAATGAGGATCATGAGGATTTGATTAAGTCTTTCAATGTTTTGAAGAATACTAATACCATTGTTGATGAACATAAGGAGAACCAGGATAACATCATCAAAACTGATATCTTGCCCTCTTTTAAGGCATTGTACAAGGATGTATACAAGGTTTTGAAGGAGAAGAGAAAGACAGTTGAGAATTTGAGAATTGAATTGGATTCATTGAGATACACCAATGAAAACAATGATGATACCTTGGAAGATCAGTTTATTACAGAGACTACTTCTACTTTAGGCGACATGCAGAATTTTGTTGATTCAGTTGACATAATCAGATTGTTGAGAACTTATAATGAAACTCAGTTGAATTACTATAAGAAGTGTGTTGAGGAGTATGAAAAGAGTTTGAATGTTTTAAAGGAGATCGAAGCCGAGTACGAAGATGAAGAAGAAGAAGAAGAATAATGAAGTTGATATATATATATTTAATTAGCCTTTGTTAACTTGTTTAGAGAGTCTTTCGAGTTCTTTTTCGACGTACCATTCAGAGCTTTTGGAATAATTATTTTTATCAAATTGTTTCATGTTTTTGAATATGCTGTCCCCTAAAGACTCCATTCTTCTATCAATCGAGTTAATACTCTCATCACTTTCATATTTAGAAAATATGTTTTGATTGGCAAGAGTCTTTGTGGACTGTTTCATGTTCATGTTCTTGACTTGTTTCAATGTGGGCAGTTCCTTCTCATAGGTTTTATTTGTATCTTCCAAAGTTCGTTTGGTTTGCGTGAAACTCTTAGGTTCAGGCACCACAGGTGAGTTTCGTAGCTTTTCGTATTTATCCAGTAATTGTTTCAGTTTATCTTCAGACATGTGTAGGTGAGTTCACAGTTTTTATGTTTGGTTTATTGAGATGATTCTCAACTTTTAAAAAAAAAAAGGATAAACTTATGATTTTTCCCCATAGGAAAAACCAAATTCACATTAAAATCTTATACCCTAATAAAAGTATCAATAAAATAGTCTTTATATTTATATCTCTATATACTCAACAGCCAACTTCATGTTCTTCTCCTTGATCGACTTTTGGTTCTTCTTCTTTGTCAAATTATAGTTAATACCACCATTGTTACCGTATGTCTTATTCTCAATCAACAAATTCAATATGTCATTGTTGCTCTTGATGATCTTTATATTCTTGACTATGAACTTGTTCATCTTCTTCAAAGTGATCAAATCCAATTGGAAGTATCCAATAGAATCAATGATCAAGTTCAAAAACTCAATCATCTTAGGCATACTTTCCTTGATATTGAACTTCTCAATGTTATAATTATTATAGTTTATGATGAATTCTATGAAGTTCTTGACATTGAATTTGTTTAAGTTCTTAATAGATTGTTTAATCTCAGCCTTGTTATAATCGTTGAAAATTCTGCATGTCAAATTAAACAATAACTCAATGTTGTTTATTTGGAACAAGTCAGTCATCAAGTCCTCAATAGGAACAAATGGACATGTCAATATGCATTGCTTATAAAGTCTGAAATCAAACTGTAACTTTGATAGCAAATTGTCAGAGTATTGGTATAATGGGTGGGTCAGCAGGTAGATGAATGATTCATTTACTATCTCCTTGTAGATGTAATGTTCCAAAAGCAAAGTGTTCATTTGGCTAATGAAATGTTGGGAGTTCAAGAATCTATCGGTGTTTTCATCATAATACCCCTTGTTAGAATCAAGCTTCAACAATTCGAAAAATTCATTATCGAACTTGGTAGAATCAGCAGTCTTGATAAGCTTAGCTAACTTTTCGTATATCTCATTCAAGTTCAGTTCACTGTTTGTATTATCAATCTTCTTGTAAATCAATCCCCATTTTTTATCATCTTTGCTTTCTTTGTCATTAACCAAAAAGGACTTTCCTAGAGATTCCTTCAAGTTACCTTCACCGACATTGACATTCATCAACTCTAAGTAAGATACTTTACTGCTTGGCTTAGTGGAAACACCTAAGATCAAAGTATTGTTATCACTAATGAATTCATCGTTTTCCACATACCAGGTCTTCAACATTTGGAAGGTTTTTATGCTGTTGTTGCTAATAGTTCTGCTGGATAACAAGGACTTGTGGACCATGTTCAACAAATAGACCTTATCATCAGTGTTCAAGATTATTCTGTTTTCAGCAATGGAATGGATAGATACAGTTTGTATATTGGTCTCAGCAGTTATGAATCTGGAAACATCAACTGTTTCAGTCAACTTCAAAATCAACTCACTGGTCAAGTTGTAAATCTTCAAAGTCTTGTTGGTCAAGTCTAGTTGTATGTATTGGTTGGTATGATGGTTGAAGAATTGTTGATACTTCAAACTGTTCAAGCTGATGTCGTAAATGATAACAGATTGGTTTTCTATAATTTTGTTGTCGGCAGATATCTCTAATATCTTCAAACATCCAGTAGTGTCGTTATCCTTGTTGCTGATCTTCAATAAAGCTGAAATGTAATAAGTATCGTTCTTTTGGTATATTTGTGTAAAGTTCATGTTATCATACTTGGAATCGTACTCGTTGATTAATTTAAACAAGACTTCATCTTCACTTTCAATTTTTCTATGTGGGTATATCTTGTAGATTCTTACTTTACCGGTGTTCAAGACAACCAAGATATGATTTTTGTTTATGATTCTTAAATTAACAACAACTTCATCATCCAAGCTTAAACTACTTTTGCTGATGATGTTAGAGTTACTCTCATTCATGACACTCTTAGATCTGATAAAGAAGTTCAACAAGTTGTTCTTGCTGTTAGATAGATTGGTGGAGTATACCCATAACTCAATATCTTCATCTTCCTCTTTCTTATTCTTATAAACAAAGGTATCCAAATTGGTTATGTTAACGATGGAACTTATGGAGTAGTTGAAAATCAACTTTGGGGATGGGTTGATTATGTACTGACTTATAGAAGACCCACTGATACCTACGTTTATGTAGTCAGATGTCTTATTGTTGGAATCATTGTGACTTGTTGGCAATAAAGCATGTTGGTTCAAAGGATTGTTAAGTTGAGCAATTTTAGGTAGCGTAGCTATTCTAAATGGCTGTGATATACTTGCAGACATGATTAATGGTTCTGGTTGTTTGGTTTATAGACTAACTACTTCTTAGAAGACTTAAACTTTCAGGTTAGAAATTAGATGAAATGAGCTTTGCTGAAAAATTACTCTAAGCGGAAACTCACGGCGTAAAAAAAATTGGAAGAAAAAAAAAGAAATGTGCTGCTGAAAATCGGATATAAGAGTATAGCCACAAGCACTATGATATTATTACCAAAACAATGTGTGTGTAGTATGTACACAAGAGCAGTAGTCAATGAATGTAAGCAGTTATCAGTGTATTAGCGTGTAGAGTTTTACTGTTGATTAAATAGTTGATTGAAGAATGCAATATAATAGTCGTTAACCCTTCCACTACTGTTCCTCAATAGTCATAAAGAATCTATAAACTAAAACATCTCATTCTATCTGTTTATCACATTACATGGTAAGTGTTTATCTTCTAGTATTGACTTGTTCTTCCTTCTTGAATTGCTACTACTACTAATGTCTCTCACTGGCACATTATTTTAAAATTAAACAGTTATCATCAGCCGCTACCGTATCCAGATTTTAACTCCTTTTTTCAAAAAACGCCTAGTATTTTTTCTCTCCGTCGAGATCTTTCACCTCTTCACACACACACAAACTCATTGCGTATTTGTAATTTAACTTCATTCGAAAGTTTAACAAATACTATTGCAAAACACCTCAAAAATAAACAGTTGATGAGAATGGCTAACAACAACTTTAAACAGATATTCTCCTTTAACGTGGAGTATGCGCCACAATTCACCATCAAGAAGTTCCAATCTGAAAGAACTAACTTACAAGTTGTTCAAATCTTTTCCAAGTCTTCTCCTATGGTTGAAGGTTACTTCGCCGTTGGAACTGAAATCTTCAATGACTCTGGTATCCCACACACTCTTGAACATTTAATCTTTACTGGTTCTAAAAAATACCCATACAAGAGTATTTTAGATAAGGCTGCAAACTTGTCCATGTCTTCCACAAATGCTTGGACTGCAACTGATCAAACTGTTTACACCTTGAGCACTGCTGGTTGGTTAGGTTTCAAGAATGTTTTGCCTGTTTATTTGGATTGTTTGTTCAATCCAACTTTAACTAAAGAAGCCTTTGTTACTGAAGTTTATCATATAGATCCAGTCACTTTAAAAGATAAAGGTGTTGTTTACAGTGAAATGGAAGCTATAGAAAACCAATCTTGGTTCGTCAAGGATTTGGCTTATAAGAGATTGACACATCCAAATGGTTCTGGTTATAGATCTGAAACTGGTGGTTTGACTGAAAACTTACGTTCTTTGACCATTGAAGAAATCAGAGAATATCACGCCAAACATTATAATTCTGAAAATGTTTGTTTGATCATCACTGGTAATGTTCCAACTGAAGAATTATTAGATATTATTAATGAATTTGATAACGAGTTACCTGAAGCTACTAATGATAAAGTAAGACCATTTGTTGAAACTGACACTGCCAAGTTCTTACAACCTAGATTCAATTCTGAACTTATTGAAAAGACATGTCAATTCCCTGAATTGGACACCTCTCAAGGTGAATTAGGTTTATACTGGGTTGCTTCCGAATACACCAACTCATTGAATGATTTACTATTAACTATTTTGCTGGAATACTTAACTGATGGTTCTTTGGCTATCTTACAAAAGACATTTGTTGAATGTGAAGAACCATTAGCCAATGATGTCAGTTATGAAACTGAAGATTTCGTAAGATCTGTTGTCAACATTTATTACTCAGGTGTTCCAACTGAAAAGCTTCAAGAATTGAAGTCTAAGACTTTAGAATTGTTGAAAAATCATAAAGTTGATTTAACCAAGATGAAACAAACTTTAGAAAGTTACAAGTTATCTTACTTATCCAAATTAGAAAGAAACGGTGCTGACATTTTATCCAGCAGTGTCATTACCAACTTCTTATATGACAAGGATATCAACGGTGAAACTTTAATCCATGGTTACAAGACCTTGAAGGACTTTGACGATGCTGCCGAATTAACCAGTGAGCAATGGACTGAATTATTAAACAAGTGGTTTGTTCAAAACTCTCCAAACGTCATCCTTGCTGAACCAAGTGCTGAACTGTATGAACAATCCAAGATTGAAACTGAAAACAGATTGAATGACAGAATTAAGAACTTCTCTGAGGAATATAAGAAGGAATTAGCCGAAAAGGTTAGATTAGCTGATGAAGTCAACAATACTGCTGTGCCGGATGAATTACTAAAGAAGTTCAATGTTGAAGATCCAGCCAAGGCCATTGAATTCATTCAAACCACATCTGTCCCAATGTTTGACAAGAAGTCTACTGGTCCAGATGCTGAATCCAAGGAAGTCCAACAATTGATTGACTTACAAAAAGAAAGTAATCTTCCATTCTCCATTCACTTAGAACAATTTGATTCCAATTTTGTTGAAATTAATTTGATGATCAGCAGTGATGTAATCAAGGATGAAGACAACTTGCCATTATTCTGGTTGTTCTGCGATGCATTCACCATGCCAATGAACAGCGAAAACGGTGTTATAGATTACGAAACTGTTGTTTCTTCCTTGAAAGATGATACTTTGACTTTCGGCATTCAAAGACATGTTGTTTCAAAGTATTACCCAGATACTATCAAGTTCAAGGTCAAGTGTACTGCTGATAAGTATGCCAAGGGTGTTGAATGGATCAAGAAGGCTATTTACGATTCAATCTTTGATGAACAAAGAATCAATGTATTATTGGACAACTTCTTGTCTTCTATCGTTGAGTCTCATAGAGATGGTTTGAACATGTTGAAGTGTTATATGAAGGATATCTGTTACAACAAGAGATCTTTAGAAAAGTCTTCTAACATTTTGAGTAATGAAGAATTATTAAATGACATCAAGGATGACATTGAGGATGGTAAATTCAAACAAGACATTTTGCCTAAATTAGAAGAATTCAGAAACGATATTATTAAAGGCTTAGACAATGCTCATGTTTTGATCTTAGGTGATGTTAAGAAGATTGGCCACGGCAACTTCTACAAGGTTTGGGAACAAAACTTCAAGGTCTCCACTCCATTGAACCAATTCCCAGAATTGCCAGATGCCAAGAAACACTTCACTGACTTGAGAAAGAACTTTGGTAAGAAGAGTTTCATTTTGACCACTCCAGGTTCTGATTCCAGTTACTTGTCCTTACATGCCAACTGTAACATCGACTACAACCACCCAGACTTCCCGATTGTCAAGTTACTATTGGGTTACTTACAAGCCACTGAAGGACCATTCTGGACATCCATCAGAGGGTTAGGTTTAGCTTATGGTGCTTGGGCTTACAACTACGTTGATATCCATGACATCACCTTCTTGGTTTACAGAGCTGCTGATTTGATTAAATCTTATGAAGCTGCTGAAACCATCATGAGGGACTTAGCTTCTGAAAAGGTGAAGTTTGATGAAAACTTGATCACTGGGGCTGTTGCTTTATACTTGAAGGAAGTTGCCGAATCTAACAATTCCTTCGTCAATTCCGGTTATGGCAAGTACGTCAAGACATATGGATTGATGAAAGATCCGACATTCAATGAAAAGTTGACTGAGAAGTTGATTGCTGTTGAAACCAAGGACTTGGTCAGATGTGTCAAGACTTACTTGTTGCCAATGTTTGACAAGGAGACTGGTTGTCCATTCATCGCCTGTCATCCAACAAAGAAGGATGAGTTCAAGGAGTATATGGAAAAGAGGGGTTATGAGGTGGAAGTCAGAGAACTTCTTGAGGAAGAAGAAGAAACTGATTCCGAAGATGATGAATAAATATTAATGTGATTTATATACTAAAACTAACTACTTGCTATTGTGAATCTCAATAGTTTTTTATATCTGTATTGGTTCAAAGCACTGATCAGGGTCAGTACTTCTAGATATAAATCAACGTTGTCCTTCTTCAACTGACCTAAACTTTCTCTGTCCAAGATCCAAATGTCAGATTTGGTTTCAGCATAAACTGTGTCGTTGTATTCAGGTGCAATCTTGTAGTAATTATTAGTTATTTTACCATAAGCTGACTTTCTTGAAAGAGTTTCGTAAACACTTTCCGTTTTAGTGGAATTTTCAGTGACGGAATAGGAAATCTTGATCAATCCAGAATCAACTAGAATGACACAGTTGTCGTTGGCTATGACTTCGTGGGATTCTAAAGTCTTTCTCTTGAAGTATGCGGAAATAGGACTCCACTTTTCAAAATCCTTTTCTTCTATGAATATCTTGAATGATTGGAGGAATAGAGAGAAACAGTAGTCTGTGACTTGTTCGTTGCCATTCTTCTTCAAAATGTCAGAGCTTTGAGATTTGTTCTTGTTAATGACTTGGTCCAAGTTCTTACCAACTTCTGCCTCTGTAATGATAACATTTTTAGCAGCTTTGAAGAACATATCATTTCTTGGTGTGTTGGCAAAGATCTTTGGAGATAATGCAGTTGAAATATTTTCTTGATTGGAGTTGTTAATTTTAATACTTGGAACGACTAAATCTTTTTTGTGAGACTCAATTTTCAACAACTGTTGGTTCTTCAACAGCTTGTATTGATACAAGTATTTGTTCTCACACCACTCCAAAGCACTGTTCAAATCGCTAAATAGTTCAACATCCTCAAGCAATCCAACTTTATTAAACACCTTAAAGATAGTATCAGTTTCTTGAATAGAGGAGATTATTAGAGTAATATTCTTAGAACTGACAAATCTTTTGATTCTGTTGAAACCTTCAGCTGCTGAATAATCAATCTGATCAGTCTTGATGTTCTTGAAGTCTAAAATTAAGTATTTGATAACACCTGATTTACCCTCTCTCTCCAGCATGACATTAATCTTTTCTTCTATGGATAAGATAGTACCAAAGAACAACAAGTTTTGCAACTTTAAGATATAAATTTGATCACCAACTTTGTTCAATAACTCAGCTTGGTATGAGTTTCTGTTAACAGTACTTTGTAGTTGAGTACCATTGTATTCACTTTGGATACTTGGCAAATTAGCAGAATTAACTAAGAAATGGAAACATGCAATGATTAAACCAACAATTATACCCATGACAAAGTCGAATACTGCAGAGGTGATAATAATCAACAACACAGTTAAATATTCAAATGAACTTAAAATGCCAAATGTATCCATCAAGGATTCTTTCAACAATTCATAACCCAATAAGAAGATTAATGACCCAACAACGCAAATTGGAATGAACCCAATGATAGAAGGACCTATGAACATTATTATGGCTGTTAGGATGGCTAATAAAATCCCAGCAAATCTAGAATCTGCCCCTGCTCTAATAAACAAAACAGAATTGGTGTAGACCAAGTAATTAGGAATAGAACCGAATAACCCACTCAAAAAGTTTGACCAACCATGAGCAATCAATTCTTGATCGACGTCATACTTGTCACAACCTAAAGTAACGGCCAATGCAGGAACGTTTATAGGAACATGTAAGATACCAAAGAAAGCCAATGCAATCATGGTGGGTATGTTCTTGAAGACTAAATGCCAGTTTATGTTTCTGAAATTCAATAACTTGTAGAAGGAGTACCAACTATCACCGATGTCCAAGGAGTTTGAAACAACTACAACGTCAGTATTGGCAGCGGAAAAAATCCATCCATGGTTTCTCAATAGTGGAAGGTTTAAATTAGGCATTAATGCAACTATGAAGTGGAAAAAGATCAATGAACCGACATAAAAGGTTGGCAATACAAGACTGTTGTTGTTGAATTTTTTTTGTGAGTAGATCAAAGTGACAGTTAGTAATATTGGTAATAGAAGTTTCCCCCAATTAAAGTCCATTGGTAAAAGATCCAGCCAGAACTTGTAATGATAAGAAAATTTTGGGATTTTTAAGGAAACTTCAATACCGGTGATGATCAAAAAATACCCAACTGAACCAATACAACCTATTAGTATATGTCTTGGGAAGAAGCCCACAATCTTACCAAGTTTCAAAACCCCTAAAGAATAGAATACTAAACCAGTTAGTAATGAGGATAAAACAAAGCATATAAGAGTGGTGGTGACTATTTTCATTTGATAAAAGTCCACGCTATTTTCCATGTTCTTGTAGTAATTCAAATTATTGAAAGCCATGGTGTGAAAGAATGGAGTGATTTCAATCATTTCAGACCCAATACTGGTTCCAAATAAGGATAACCCCATGGAATAACACAACTGAGAAATGATGGAGGATATGTAGAACAATGACAGCCCAGTTGGACCTAAGTCCTTGAAAATTGGTTCGGTTATGGGGAACACAATCATTCCGTAAGACAAGGCATCTAGTAAGTTCAACAAAACACCTAAGAATGCAGCAGGAAAGTATTGAGTCGTTTGTTGTATACAGTATCCAATGGATTTGAATTTCTTAATATCTTGATAGTTTGGAGGACCAGTGACATCTGTATTTTGGATTTCAAGAGATGAGTTTGTATCCACAGATCCATAAAGACTTTCCAAATGTGATGAGATTGGAGAAAATGGAAGTGACTTTTTGTTGAAAGTGTCAACCTCGTTGTCTATGGTATCTTCTTGATTAAATGTATCTGAATCATTAAACACATCGAGTGTATCATCTTTGTTAGCTTGATCATAAGTATCGGTGATCAGCGCAGTTTCTTTATGTAAGTTGTAAGACTTGTGAATGGCTTTGTTATCATTATTGTTGGATGAATGATAAGGGTTGTCTATAACATTTGAATTGTTTATACTAACTTTTCTGTTGTTCAAGGATTGGAAGTAGCTACCTGATGAAACAAAGGAACGGCCTAAAACATTTATATCTTGTTGGTATAGCTGAGACTTCCTTCTATAAGAGCTGTCTTTTGTCAAAAGACTAGCTTGTTCGTCAACAGGCTGATCGTTATTCATGCGTATGGAAGTAGTTGTGATATTTGGTTATTATGATTTAAGAGCTGTAAAATTAAACCATTTTACCAGTATTTTAAATTTTAAAATTTACTCTTGTTGTAAATGATTTTTTTAGTCACCTCTGATTTTTTTAAAAAATTGTGAGAGAAAAAGAAAGAATCAGCAGCGGTAACTTTTCTTAACAAGGGCGATTTGCAATTTTCAAATTTTTGAAGGGCAAATAATATCTTGTTTTACCCTGAAAGACTATGGCTATTACCCAAAGTGGAAATATAAAGTCACGTGTGCAAATTGTTGATATAACGTGCTTTTCTGTACAGTAAAATTGGCACCTATCGGGGGCTAATCTAATAAGAAGTTAAAGTGTTTAATAAGAAATTATAATATAAAGATCGTGTCAAAATACCAGCAGTTTGCGTCGATTTCCCTTCGGTCTTTCTATATATATGATGGTGTTTATAGTTACTTTGTTTATACAAATGTGTGTAAAAATACTGAATTCTTAGTGAAAAATTTGCCACCCAATGGAGAGTTCCTAACGCACCAAAAAAAAAGTGATGCAGGCTCTCAAAAACATCAAAAAAATGTCGCTAATAATTTCCCAAATGGAAAATGGACTGACTTTTTGGAGTCCATCTTAAGTTAACTGATCAGGTCAGTTAAGTTGGAACTTTTACTAGCAAAAGTTTGACTTTTTGACAAAAAATCAAATTTTGATCATTTTAGCCTGCATCATTCCTATTTTCCAAAAACATTACTTTTTTAGGAAGGTAGAAATACCACTTTTATTGATTAAACCCCAAAATTAGACTCCTTTGGTGTTAGAAATTTTTGGTGGAGAAAAAAAGTGGGATTTTCCCACTTTTTTGGCCCTTTTCTCTGCATCGTAGGAACACTCCAACGAGTTGGGAGTTAGCGGAAAATTTTTCTCTCATGCCACAAAAATAAGGCCTCTAAAATTTTCTTCCACCTAATTCTAATTCTCTTCTTTCCTTGTAAAGCCTATGGGCGAATCATATTTCGCTCAACACAAATTAACCATAAATTACCCCACTGCTAATAGAACATTTCCCAATGTGGACACACATTTTTTTCAAACAAAATTATCCTTGTGGAAATCCTTTCTCTCCACAGATAGGATTATTTCGCCTTATAAGAGTCCTTTAAGTAATTTGTACACCAATATCGTTTAAAAATAATCATAACTGTTTTCTCTCTCTCTTTTATTAAAATATACGATATTATATCTCCTTTCCATTTGATCAAAACAGCTTCTTTAATAACTATTAAATTTCCAGATCTTTGGTAAAGGAATAATCACGGACCACATTATCGTATCTTTATGGTGTGTTTTTCTCCCGTTTTTGTGTGTGTGCACCAAAAAAAACCGTTTTGAATTTTACTTTTAACATACTCCGTGGGTTTTTCTCACTTAAAAAAAAAATATATGACGATTTCCACGCTTATATAAGCTTTGTTTTCCATGCATCTGCTATATCAATCTTCATTAGATAATCTCAACTAATTTCTTGTAATCAGAAAAAATGATTAATAAAATAAACCCCCTAGACAAATACATCCTTCATTTCTGATACCATTTCCACCTGTTCATATAAATGCAATATCAATTAATAATTTAAAAAAATAAAAATGTTGATGATGAGTAAAAAGAACCAACTCATTGATCCAAAACCAAAACCCCTCTCAAACAATATTATAAACACAAGCATGAGCGCAACAGTCACAGCAAACTTCTTCCTAGCTCCTATCAAAGTTTCTAAAAAACTTTGTAGAAGCATGACATTCATAAACTTTAATGACTCAAACACTGCTCCAAAGTTAAAAATGGATAGTGAATCAAGCAGTTCTAACTCATCTAGTAAATCATTTCTATCCAAAAAATCTAAGAAAAATCATACAAAGACAGGTGACGAAATAACCATCCACGATTTGGCCAAGAGTAAAAAAGTTATTACACGAGAAGATATCATTGAATTTAACAAAAAGCACGGAGCTTTTAATCAAAAATGATAAAACTTAATAATTAATCTAAATCATTAATATAAATCCTTGTACAAAGTCATTTTTTAAAAAGAAAAAAATCAAAAAAAGATAATTACTATATAAATGAACTATGTTCTTCATCTTTTATAAACCCACCATTCCGTTGTTTAAACTTGAGAAACTTTTTGTTCATGGATCTTAGCAAATCTACCACTTGGGTCTTCGTGACAGCCCCATTCAGCCTTTGGAACCCATCTCATGACTGTTGCAGCAGCAGCCTTTTGTGGGAATATAGCATCAAACTTACATCTATACCAGTAAGCTTCTTTGGTTGTTGGAATATCGTCACCCCAATGAGCTTTAGGTTTGCTGAACTCTTCGTCTGTTACTGCATTGGCAGCATATTCCTTTAATCCATCAATCCATGAGTAACCAACACCATCGGAGAATTGTTCCTTTTGTCTCCATAAGATTTCATCTGGCAAGTATGGTTTACCTGTTGGATCGGATTCCTTGGTATCAAAGGCCTTTCTTAGAATATACTTTTCAATTCTATCACCACCAATCATCTTTTCCTTTGGATCAATGTTCATACACAATTGTAAGAATTCCTTGTCCAAGAATGGAACTCTGGCTTCAAGACCCCAAGCCATGGTGGACTTGTTGGCTCTTAAACAATCAGCCAAGTGTAAGTTTTTAACTCTCTTGACAGATTCAGTATGGAATTCTTCTTTGGATGGAGCTTGGGCAAAGTATAAGTAACCACCAAAGATTTCATCTGAACCTTCACCAGACAAAACCATCTTGACACCTTGGGCCTTGATCTTTCTAGATAACAAGAACATAGGAGTGGAGGCTCTGATGGTGGTGACGTCGTAAGTTTCTAAATGTAGGATGACATCATCTAATGCATCCAAACCTTCTTCAAGAGTGAAGGTGTGTTCATGATGGACAGATCCAATGAATTCAGCAGCCTTTCTGGCAGCTTGTAGATCTGGAGCGTTTGGTAAACCAATGGCAAAGGATTGCAATCTGGAAAATCCAGTGTTTTGGTATAAGTTACCTTCATCATCAACACCAGTCAAGTGTTCCTTGTCTTGAGACTTGGCAGCAGCAGCATTGGCCTTGGCAGTTTCTCTGGCAGCAATGGAGGCAATCAAGGAGGAATCTAAACCACCAGATAACAAGACACCGTATGGAACTTCAGCCATTAATCTCTTTCTGACAGCCTTTTCTAAAGATTCTCTAATAGCTGTTAGATCTAATGGAGTGGATGGGATTCTTTCTTCATCTAACCAATCTGGAGTGAAGTATCTAGTCAACTTATCAGTAGCAGAGTCGTAAACATGGCCTGGTGGGAAGGCAATGATAGAATCACAGTTGTCAGTCAAACACTTCAATTCAGAAGCAAAGTAAACAGTCTTTGGGCTGGCAGAGTCTCTTCCCATGTACATGGTGGTGATACCAATTGGGTCTCTGGCAGCAATGGTTCTGTCCTTCTTGGCATCGTAAAGAGCCCAAGCAAACATACCATCTAAGTGCTTTGGAGCATCAATGTCATACTTTTCATACAATGGAATGATTGGTTCACAATCACTGGCAGTCTTGAATGGGTAGTCTGGGAATTGCTCTCTGATTTGAATGTGGTTGTAGATTTCACCATTGACACACAAAGATAAATCACCAGATTCATTGGTCAATGGTTGGGCACCGGTTGATAAACCAACAATGGCTAGTCTTTCGTGGACTAGGATGGTGTTGTTTCTGATGAAGTTACCACTCCAGTCAGGACCTCTGTGTCTTATTCTCTTGGATAGTTGTAAAGCTTGGGACTTAAATGATTCAACATCTTTTTTGTTGTGAACGACGAAAATACCACACATTTTTGATATATAGTTAAGTTTATTAAGTTGTTCTTGGCTGGTGTATCAAAGGATAATGATGATTGAATGATTAAATTCAAATGTCACAAGAATGAAGAGCATGAAAAAGACTTAAAATTTTTCGTCTCTTAAGAAGATCTTTTAACTAACAATCTTGAAAAATTTTTCGAGGCTAGTTCGATTATTTTGCTTTTTTTTTGCGCTTAGGGTGTGAGTCATCGAAATTGAACTAACCCAAGATCTGGTCATGTCAATCGCCTTTTTTTCCTTGACGTTTCGGACAAAACGATTAGCAAAGAATATGCGATGATCGGGCAATGCACGTGACTAGTAGGCACATAGATCATCATACTTAAACTCTATACAAAAAGTTTTAAAACATATAATAATAACAAAAAAGAAAACAATAACTACAATTATAAGATCAACAAAATACAATTAATAAGACTTTTTACTTTTTAATACAACTTCCCATGCTTGACAAAAACTATACTCTCTTCATCTACAAAGAGAAAGAATCAGATTACTCTACTCCGTCCTATCTTTTTCAAATTTATAAAAAATTTGGTAACAAGGTACGCAAAGAAGGGTAATAAAACGGTGGTCTCCACTAAAACTCATGGATCAACAAAGACCCACATGAATTGTTCGACTTTGGGTAAAACTTCCTCGCGATTTCTGTCTCCGTCAAGAGACTGTGAAAATTGGATATCATCATATTCTTTAATTTTTGAACGTAGTAGCTAAACAAATAACTACTACTGGGAAAGATCGGTTATTTTAGTATTATTTTTCTTTCAAAAATTATAATGAGTATCTGTTCGAACAACTGAAGTATCTTTAACAAAGAGTAAGAAAATTATGGGCAGAGCAAAAATGCAAGTTGGAGGAAAACGTAGAAAACACAGAGGAAGAAAAATTTTTTACGAAACAAAAAAAAATATCTTGAGTTTCCCAAAAGGGAAATGTTTCTGTTGGAGATCTTGAGCGCATAAAAAAAAGCAACTACAAGTCACGTGTGGTTCAAACGCCGCCTTTTATCAACTATCACCAAGAAGCTTATCAAAACAACACCGATAAGATTAAAGTTGTAGAAATGAAGTGTTGTTGATTTGTTGTAAACTGTAGAAATTATTTTGTAAAATGATGACTTCTCTATTTGGCACATACCAATGAACATGGATTTCAACAACAAAGCATGAATTTAATATGTCGATTGTTAACCTCAACATGGGTATATCTTGAATCATATTGAGTTGAATTCATTGATAGTTCTTCAAAAGAATCATTTCTTATTGTTAAAGTAATCTTTTTAGACTGAATGATTAATACTACTGGTAGATTGCTCAAACTGCCGTGTCATTGAAGCAGTTTTTTTATCGGTGTTTTTTCCAACAACAATCTCTTCTGTTTCAAAATATTTCATTTTCATTTCAATCCACACATTTATCATCATCACCAGGTAGGTACAATCTAAATGAAATTCATCTTCTTCTCCTAATTACCTTATTTCCTGATTACAAAATTACCTCTTCACTCTCTTTTCCTGATAATTACCTAAAGCAGTAGTTTCTTAGTAAACAATTATCAATTTTTTCCAGAAAAAAAAAGAGACACTTAACCGCGCCGTATTGTTTGCTATGTATGGCATTTTTTTTTTGCCCTAATTAAAAATCTCGGAAGTTAAAAATTTCACATATTTTTATTGATCTACGTGTAAACAAAAGAAAACAGCACCAAAATGCTTCCACGTGACGCAGCAGAAATTATTTTTTCTACAAGCCAAAAAAAACTCAAGCAAAAAAAAACACTTGTGAGACAAGCTGCAGGTTGTTTTTTTCTCTTGTGTCTGCTGTGTTTAATCAGTTTACCCTTTTAGGAAATATAAATAGGTGTCCTCTTTGTTGCTTTTAATAGTTGACTTTTTGCATTGAACACAACAGAGAATCTACTCGTCAGTTTGAAGTTATGAGTGAGATGAAAGGTTCACATCAAAAAGCTTCTATTAAAGGGTGAGTGCCACTACGTGGAAGTTTTAGAATTCCAGGAGGGAGTTTGCCATACATAGAAAAAAACTGTGTGTTTATGAGTCCAATTATTCACCCAATAAAAAAGTCTTTTTTTAGAAGTTGCTGCTTTAAATAGCACGCCAAAACACGGGCAACAACCAAAAAAAATAGGTGGAGAAATGCAGAATCAGAAAAAAAAAATTTTTTTCTCTCTCTCTCCATTCAATGTTTTTGTGTTCTTGTATAAATATCATTGTTGGCAAAGTTTCTGTTGAAGGTTTATTTCGGTCATTTTCTTTTTCTTCATTTCTCCACATAAATGTTAAAAAATAAATGTTTAAAAACCATAATCTTTTATCACATATACCCAAAACACTAAATACCTTATAATGCAATACAACAAAAAGACTGTTTTAGCTTCTACTTTAGTTGCTACCTCTGCCATGGCTGCTTACGTTCCATCTGAACCATGGACCACTTTGACTCCAACTTCCACCTACTCTGGTGCCACTACCGATTACGCCACCTCCTTCGGTATTGCTGTTGAACCAATCTCCACCGGTTCTTACGCCTCTTACTATGCTTCTTCCTCTTCTACTGCTACCACCCAAGCTAAGAGAGATGCTATTTCCCAAATCTCTGATGGTCAAATTCAAGCCACCACCAAGACCAAGACTACCCAAGCTACCACCACTGCCGCCGCTGTCTCTCAAATCACTGATGGTCAAATTCAAGCTACCACCAAGACTGAAACTACCAAGCACACCACCACTGCTGCTGCCGTTTCTCAAATTACTGACGGTCAAGTCCAAGCTACCACCAAGACTGAAACCACCAAGCACACCACCACTGCTGCTGCCGTTTCTCAAATTACTGACGGTCAAGTCCAAGCTACCACCAAGACTGAAACTACTGCTGCTGCCGTTTCTCAAATTACTGACGGTCAAGTCCAAGCTACCACCAAGACTGAAACTACTGCTGCTGCCGTTTCACAAATCACTGATGGTCAAGTTCAAGCCACCACCAAGACCACCTCCTCCACTGAACCTGCTGCTTCTCAAATCACTGATGGTCAAATCCAAGCTACCACCAAGACCTCTTCTGGTGCTGAATCTGCTGCTGCCACCTCTGCTACCTCCACCGAAGCTACCTCCTCTGCTACTTCTTCCGCTGCCTCTTCTGACTCCGGTATTGACGCCGTTTCTTGTAAAAACAACGGTACCTTAGCCATGGAATTAAACAACGGTGTCTTAACTGATGAAAAGGGTAGAATTGGTTCTATTGTTGCCAACAGACAATTCCAATTTGACGGTCCACCACCACAAGCCGGTGCTATCTACGCTGATGGTTGGGGTATTACTCCAGAAGGTAACTTAGCCATTGGTGCTGAAGACGTCTTCTGGCAATGTTTGTCTGGTGACTTCTACAACTTATACGACACTGAAATCGGTGGTCAATGTAAGCCAGTTCACTTAGAAGTTGTTAACTTAGTTTCTTGTTAAGAAGTTTGATACTTTGACGAAAAGAGAAATCTAAAATTTTATAAAGCTAACAACAAATTGCACCAACAGAGATGATAGACACATAACAATTAATGAAAAGCATTTTATTTCAAGAAATCAAGCTTATTGTATATATGATTATACAACTAGATTTACTACAGTATAAAATGTCTGTCTCTTTTCTTTTTATTTGGTATTCTATTTTCAATAGGTGGTATAATAGTTAAATTCGGAATAACTGGCAGATTAGGAAGGTTATGTTGATGTATAAAAAAACATTATTATGAAAACTAGAAGTACTGAAAAAAGAAGAAACGATGTTGTGTTGATGTGATTTCAATAGGATTGCAACCAATTTAAAAAAAATACCCAAAACAAAAAAACATTCCCAACTGGTTAGAACCATTGCATTAGATAGTAATAGAAAACAAATAATACATTCTACTATACTTGATAATAAATTAATAAAGGGTCTTTTGACTATTTAAGTATAGTTAGAAGGCTAGCGAAATTATGTAAACTAAGAGAAACAAAATTCAAACATTCGTTCAATATAGAGATAAATAAGAGAACGTCTTTCTTATTAGAAGAAATTAAAGATATACCCAAATGATGATGGAAATAAAGTCTACATAATGAAGTAATTTCTTTTTTATAGATATCTTATATAATCAGGTCATATAACCAAAGAGTCCTTCCTTTTTATAAACAAAACAACAAATTATTAAAACAATTAATAAGAACAAAGATTATGATATAATATATTTTTTTTTTACATATGACCTAAATGGCAATGAACATGACGGATGCAGCAACGACAGCTGAGCCTGCAATCCAATAAGCAGCACTCAACTTGTTATTACCTTGGAAGAAAGTTGACTGGGCATTAGATCTTCCTTCGTTACTAATATGTCTCTTAACTCTATCTCTAACATTCTTCAGTGATCTTTTAGTCAGAACACTTGTATCTGCTGCAGCTGTAGGATTTAAGACTTGTGTAGGAAGCATGACTGGAGGTTTGTAAGCTATGTACATAGGTTGCATAGGTGATCCGTCAAACTCATACAAGGTCAACTTGTCACAACCATGGTAATCATCAAACTCAACCAAAAACCATTTTATAACGTTTATGTTTTCATATCTTGTGTAAACTGAAACACCATCGTCATTGCACGGGTCAGATAAGAGTTGTCTACCATCACTGGCAAATGGATACATCATCAAAGACCCATTATTGGCATTGAAAGAGTATGTACCGTGTTGGTAAATCATCACGGCTTTGGGACATGCTGGGTTCTTTGGGTTTGGTGTTACTATGTATCTTGCTTCTTCCCAGTATCCATCTTTGGTGAAGGAGAAGGAAATCCCAGGAAGGGATGGTTCGATAAGGAGCTCGTCGATTGGATCGTAGAAGCCAGAACCTGTGTATACTTGGTGAGATTTGGAGGTCCAGGTACCCTCAAGTTTGTTCATGAGTTCTTGATCACTTGAGGATACGGTTGTGTCTTTATTCAAGTTCTTGACTGCATCAGGAACGTCCCTTTTTTCTATGCAGAATACTTGGTTGATTAGTGCAACTGTGAATAGTATAAGGAAATGAACGTTTCCTTTTTTGATAGCCATATGGTTTTTTTTGGTTGTTTGAATTATTGGAAAAGACAAAAATGTTCGATCTGTTCTATTTTGGGTCATACCAGAAAAGTTGATCAAGTGTACAAACGTAGTTTTTTTGGAGAAGAAAAAAAAATTTTCCTAAACGCACGTGACATAAATCGGATATAAGACACATTTTACTTAGCTTTAATTAAATCTCATAGTTAGCTAATAGTGTCATTGTTGTAAGTGTAGGTACAGTTTGAGGTTATTGCAATATAAATTTTAATTAAATGATAAGAGTTGATTAAAAAGTAGAAATTGCATTTAGAAAGAAGCATAAATGGGGATGTGCAATTAATTAGACACATTTAGAAAATTCAAAAATACAATAATAATGACTTTCAAAGGAGGGCTACTAAAACAGCTATGAGAAGACATCAAAGCTATATCTTAAATTAAGCATCTATCTTTTATTAACAAGTTTTGTTTTTGTATAGCGAAACTTTTAGCTTTCAGATGTATGGCCAAAGGATTGATTCAATGGTAAACACTACATATCAAGCAATCACTTTACTTATTGTCAGCATTAACGACGTACATTTCACATACAAATTTTTTTTATCTTAAAATATTTAACAGTAATGTGTGTATAAGTTAACGGCTTACTTTTAACTATTATCAGATGATATAATTTCGGATGCCTCTAACATTTTATATTTGAATTCTTAGCTTTGAGCATTAAAGTCTAAGCTGAGAGTTACTATTTATACCAGAATATTAAATATAAAACAGTCACTTTTCAATATACTATAACTGTCAAGAAGTCAAACATTCAGTAGAACATGCCTCTGTAAAAGCAAATATCTTACAAAAGTGTTATCTGAAAAAGTTGAACACAACGGCTAGTAATAGTGTGTTCCAGTCAAGAAACTCATCATTTACATAAATCTAAGACATTACATACTTCTCAAAGTTTCAAAAATGTCTATATTCTTTATTTTAAACATCGTTTATGTTGCCCTCATGTTCTTATTCTCCTTCCACTATTTATTTTTCCATTTTGGGTAAAAAAATTAATTACTCCGCTTTTTAATCACGGGACCGTATCTCGGGCAAAGCCGTGAACATGCCAACGCATCGTTTTGATTATCTTACCTTTTTAGGAAAATCTTATCTATGACCAAAAGTTATTTTTTTTGTTCACTACTCCACACGTGATGACGTATAAAAATTTGTGCAAAAAAAAACCTCCCCCACTAGTCCAGATCAAAAAAAATGACCCCCTTTTTACACCTTGTTTTAACATTTGAACAAAAATTAAATTTTTTTTTGACGAAAAAAGTAAAGCGGGGCCATAAAAATACTTGAAATCTATTAATAGACAATACAAAGCCCGGGAAAACTAAATTTTTTTTTCACCCGATTGTTTCAAAAAATACACGGTGGAAATAAGTTTTAAAAATAAAACCCCCTTTGAAAAAAAAGTAAAAAATATTTTTTTAAAAAAAAAGAAATAAAAAGTAAACACAGTTTTGATTTGATAACATTTCCGTAAGTTTCAATTTAAGTTTTATATAGTAAAAATCTATTTTATTATTTTCGTTTATTTCTATTTTTTTTGTTTGATCATTAAAAACTTGTTGTTTTTTTATTTTCATTAAGTCGAGAAGTCTATACTGGCTAATCTATGTGTGAATTGTCTGACTTGTTTGTTTGGCTTTGACTGGCTAACAAACTTACCGTCTTTACAAAATCCTATTGATGGTGTTCCAGTAGTAGAGCAGTTTCTTGAGGCTGGAGGAGTTATGTAACTGCCAGGTCCTACGTTATTTTGATTACTATTCATGAAGCCATTCTTGGTTATGCTGCTTATAGTCTTGCCTGATACACTAGCGTTTTCAAATACCATCTTAATATTCTTAGTAGGTGTTGATGAGTTCGTATTATCATTCATCATCACACTTGGATTATTAGTTGTTGGTGTTTCCAAAGTATCAGAATCGTTTCCAGAAACAGATAATCTTCTCTTTGTAGCTAAGTATGGGGTTGACCACTTGTTGTTCTCAACAGATACAGCAGTTAGGCATTCATCGCCAGTAATCAAGGAATTGGAGTTGCTGTTCAAGTTGCTGCTTGAAATGAAGGTTGATGATGGAGAGTTCAAGTACATAGCAGCGCTGGTGTCCAAGTGTATTTGGTGTTGTTGTAACAATAGGTATTGGTCTTTGGCCAAATCACTACAAGCATCTAACAAGGACAAAACATGATCCATCATATTTTGAAGTTCCACTTTGCAGTTGAATAAGTCTATAGCTCTCTTGATGAAAGAGTTGATAACCAACTTGCTTCTGGTGTTTTCATTACAGTGGTGCAAAATACAGTTCTTCATGTAAACTGACTTATATTCATCATCTTCGTTGTTACCAGTAATGTTCATAATCAAGTTAGACCAGATCTTGTCTCTGATGTATAAGGCAGTTCTCTTGTTACCTTCAGGACACTTGATCAAAGCAGTTAAAAAGGTACCATTGAAGTTGGATTGGATCATGGCATAGATCTCATTTTGGAGCACCTTCAAATTATCCTTGATGTTGTCATAGTTGGTATCTTGAATGTTATTCTTGGAGTTGATCAAAGTATTTTCAAGATTGTTAATCTTCATGTTCAAGTTGGACAACTTATTACTGCTTAATCCGTATTCAGTAGAAAAAGATTTCTTTTCATCAATAGAACCAGGCAAACATAGTTCTAAAAACATCAAGCAACCAGAGGCTAGATCATTGAACTTGAACTTCACAAATTCCAAGTCAAATTGAACAATGTCTAGAATGAAGAACTTGATCTTCATGATAGCAATCTTGTAGTATAAGTCGCTTTCAGTGAAAACCAAATCGATGTTATTGTTAACAACATCAGCACAAACAGGGTTGATTACATTGCAGATCTTGGAGAAGTAATCGTTTTGTGTGGTGATTTTGGCAGGAATATCGCCGTTGGCATTAGGCTTTAAGAAGATCTTCAAATCTTGGTCACTCTCGTTTTCATTGTTGTTGGAAAGGAATTGTTCATATTGAGTGATACAGAACTCATCAACATTCATGATATATTCAGATAACAATGGTTCAATAATTTCCCATTGCAAGGTGTCCAGAATGTGTTTTTCCATTTGCTTCAACATTTGTTCATCAACACATAAGTTTTCTTCAGAATTTTCCAAAAAGGAGTTTTTCTTCATAGATTCTTGTTTGTTGAATTGTTGGATGATTTGAACCAGTTCTTTTAATCTTGGGATTCTGGCTCTCATAACAGGACCTTTGAATCTACCATTGGTGGCAACAACTTCGTTATTGATGATGTGGTTACAACCACCATAACTCTTGGCAACCATCCATAAACAAGTAGCGGCAACTAGTTTTTGTTGTTGTTGCAAAATAACTCTTTTACTGCTGTATCTATCATAAGTTCTACACGTGGCATGGAAGACTATAGGATTGAAGCATCTAGTAAGCAAAGAGATGTGATAAATGAAGTTAACAATGCTGTTTCTAGTTAAATTGATTGGCTGTAGCTCAGGTTGTTGAAGAATCAAGTTGATATCAGGTTGATTCTTGCAGTTCTTGTTGTAGATATTTTCACTGATTTCCTCATAGTAGTCTTGAATAGTTTGGAAATGGGTTAGTAATTCCTGATTACTCAAATCAATTGGATATGGTTTAATTTCAGTTTCTATCTTACACCCAGTGGACATTTGTAGCAACGGTTATTTTACAATTATATGTTAAGTGAAGTGAACAAATAACTTTGATATACTTGAATTAATATTTTTTCCCCAAAAAAAAATGGCAGAAAAATATTAATAAGGGCAGCAAGGGTATTAAAATGAGGGTCTTCTATGTGGTTATAGAAAAAAGAGCAAATAAGCTATTACTTTGTGATGAGTGACAAGACAAAGAAGCAACTATTATAAGTAGAACAGGTTTGTAATGGAAAGAAGAAGGTGTTTTTATGTACTTTAAAAACAGGAAGAAGAAAAAAAAGATACTGTGTAGAAAACAAAAACCTAAAAGTTATTCTTAATCTTTTTTTCTCAGTGGTTATGTTTGTTAAATAATTGTATAATTATTTGAAAGAAGGACAATATAAAGAAAGTTTACTTGGTTTTATGATTGTTATTTTACATCACATAGTAGATTTCATGAAGGTACATAGATGAATCAAAAACAGAATCACTGAACACCCTAAGTATTTATAAGTTTTTGCCAGAGGTTAAAAAAAAAAAGACTGATTAAAATTCCTGATTATCGCCAGCCAAGAAAAAAAAATTTTTACCACACTAAGCGCTTTCTTAGTCTTTTTGTTCTTTCTGCCCACCTTACAAATTTAGCACAGGCGATAAATTCCCCTTAAGCTATTTGTCATTTTTTTTTTTTTTGATATAAGGGCAAAAAAAAATACTAGGGAATAAAATTACTTGAAACAGATATTTAAATATGATGCATGGCAATTCAGCCTATATGTGTTCCATGTTTCTGCAAATTATTACTATTTTGGTTCTTTTGAAACTAATACGTAATGTTAGCACACAACTTCATTTGCACACTCTTACTTTGAAACAACCTTGCTGTAACACACAACTAATGCATAGCTACATTAGGTTTCAAGTCTATGAATGTTCATTCATTGCTTGACATAACGTGTAACCATCAACAAGAATGAGTGAGAATTATTCATTTCTTCTTTTTTTAAAGAAAAAATCAAAGGTAAACAATAACTTCCCAATCCAGTAATTTTAATATCTGTAAAATTCCTATCCTTGCATTTCCCTATTTAAAATAACCTCAAATAAAAAAAAGTTCAACTGTTTTTTAGGGTTTTTTTTTCTCGGCCCTCGCATATTTCCTTAGAATATACCCTACAATCACTTCCACAAATAATTCCACTAAGAATTATTCAGTCTAATGATTTCTTAAGCTTTTATATTTTTTTTCTCCCTCTTATCTGCCCGCAAAACATGTTCCTATCTACGTTGTTTTCCTCTAATGGAATCATATTTCTAGGTTGAAGTCAAGATCAAAAAATGCATTCTGAGTGATGCTTAGTTAAAAATCTTGATTGTTGGCATCAATTAATTGTGATTTAACCTTATCTGCGGGTCACTCTTGGTAATCCATCAGTACATGAATTAGGACTCAATAATCACAACTGTATTTTCTTATTTCCTTTATTCATGGTAGTTTTTTTTTTCCGCACAATTGAAACATTTTATTAATAGCAAGCCCTAAAATCTTTTAAGACTTTTTGTCGATCAATATAACCAAATTGGTGAAAAATAAATGACAATAAAACTAAGATTATTGTTACTATTATTGATCTCATTAACACTAAAACTTTATTGTTAGTTCTTATCAATCTAATACATAGATTTAGTACAGAGATAACAAGATTAACTTAGCCACCTATTTCTAATTAAAATCAGTACAATTGTGTCTCTGATAAGAAAAAAAACCCGACAGACCTTGACACCCAAAAAAAACAGCTGTTTTTTACGAATAAGGTTGAATAGTCGAAGATAGTCTCTCATCAAATGCATAAACCTTTATCTTGGATCAATGTGACCTCATCGGCACTTCACATGCACATTACACCCTAGCGGCACTTATATGGCACAGATGTTTTTTTTCTTTGTTGCTTATTCGTCCAATTTTGAACCATCTTAAAAAGATATACTACATATTCTTATTTCCTGATCTTGACAACCCTCCATTATTATTGATCTTTGCTTACTACAATGATACACTTTCAAGGTTCAAATAATCTTATTGTTCTTCTAAAAAAAATATATTTCGATAGGTATTGCTGTGTGGGAAATAACGGTGTAAATTATAGCTTAAAATTAATGACCTGATCAGTTTTTTTTTTTTTTCCGGGGAGCTAATTAAATAAGCCGATTGTTTTTTTTTCCCTATCAAAAAAAAATAATCTTTTTTTCCTATGGACTTTATTCCAAATAGAATTGAGTGAAATTAAATCAGGTTATCACTGATAAATTAGCTGAACTTATAAAAAGGATAATTACCCTGACTATAAATAAATGTGTGGTGTAAAAACTGACATTGTTACAAATCGATTTGACCCTACAGTTAGTTTTATTTGGTGTGGAGTTAACTACTATGGCTGCATAAATATGGAAATAAGGTTTGAATTTTTTTGTAACCTGTCCCGAAAAAAAAGGGGATAAAAAACTCGCCTAAGCAAAAAACCGCAATTACTTACAACCACTTAAATATATTACATGAACTGGCATACAATGACACTTAAAGTTATATAAAAACAATAAACTATAAGTTGTCCAATATTTTAAACACTTTAAATGTTTATAAAACTCTTTTCATCCAACCGTCAAACTTTATTATTACGTTTGTTCAAAAAATCATTATAAGTTGTCCAATTTGAACAAACAAAGAAAAGCTTTTTTTTCTCAAAACTTTGGTATAAACGGAAATAGCACTACACTTGACAGCATGTATCACCTTTTAATTGGCTAAGTTTACTATGGCGTCAATGAGAAATAGCGTATTTCATGTTTTCATCAAGACTCTTCTTGCCATTCAAGAGTAATGACTTTGTAGAAGTTCACTGAACAGTTCGTAACATATCACGTGATCAACACTAAGAATAAGACTGAACTTTTTGAAAATACATCTTTTTACGTGTAATCTAATGAAATCTATTCTTGTTTGTCATTACACGACTAAAATAAACTGTAGTTGAAGTCTCAGAAATAGATACTTTTTATTCTTAACAGCATATTAATCGGACAGTACGTAGTGAAGTTACTTCAAATCATTTTTAATTTAAAGAGGATTTGTTGACTCCAACACCTACTGTATAGGAACACAGCAAGGATCTTGTACATCCAGAAGCAGTATGCTTGGCAACTATTAGCTAAATAATAAAACTGCTTTTTTAATAGTAATTTAAAGATTGAGATGATTCCATTCACTTGCATTTGAAAGTGATAAATGGTAATGACACAATTTTGTCTGAGGATAAGCTACTGCTAAAATTGCTCCTAAATTCTATATGTTAAGTCATATATCAGTAGACGCAATTAAACTTTGTAGTTTGATGGACTTTTTTTTGTACCTAAAAAATGAGTTAAACTGATGAGCAAGCCAATGAACCACTACACGCTTGTACGCACAAACAATTGTACTACATTCGTCACAGTATTTGACATAATTGTAATCATGAAACACAGCTTGAACTCGGCCGATTGATAATTTTAATCAAAAAAATTTTAGACAAGGTGCTTTTACAAATCAAAAAATTGGATGTCAACCACTTCTTCACTAGAAGTGAAACCACAGTTGTTAATAAAACATCATGTAATTCAAATGTCGAAGAGTCATATCGAATGCACAGAATAACTTAATAAAGAAGTGAAAAATGTATCTAACACGAATTTAAAATTGTTTAATAAAAGCATTGAGCAAAATCTTTTATTCAATAATAAATTGCTCTATACATTACTAATACAACTTTTCAAAAGTATTGATTAAACCTATACAATTCTCTTTGTTAGGTAGAAATTTGCTTCTAAAAAAATCGGCTTCTAATATTGAAGTAGTTGAATCTTTTTTTAATTATTACATCTACACTGAGTTTATTATTGTGTGTACTTCCAGATGTACTTGGAGTGTTATTATTTGACATGCTCTAAAAGCACATAGTTGTCTTCATTCATTAAAAATGATTTAAAGCAAAAATAAAATGCAATTAATTAAATACCAACATTGAATTAAATTTTTTGTAAAAACTTGTTTTTGGTTTTGTTATATAGTAAATTGTAATATTACAAGTTTTGTAAGGCTCACAACCTCTGATCTTTACCTTTAAAACTCTTTGAAGACTTGATGCTTTTACAATTCAAATAAGTTTTGGTGCAAGTAAACACGTGACTATTTGGTAGCGTTTTAGGCGAGCAAAATTTTTCCTTTTTTTTCCAAAATCACCCCAACACTTCACATCACCTAATTTGTTACTTCACAATTTTTCAAACCTCATTTGTTATTTAAGACATATCAACAACTCTTTGTAAACAAAAAACAACTCCCAAACAACCTCAACAAGTAAGTCTTGAATAGTTCACTAGCATATCCAGTAGTATTATTTTTATACATATCAATATATTGTAAAATAAACGATACTCTCTGTTTGTGTACCAGAAACAATCAAGCCAAAAAAAAACAAATAAAGTTTATCAAGTAGAACCTTGAATTTTTCATACATCAACAACATAGAAAAATGATTGATCATGTTAACTTGATTTTTCAACTTCAAGCTCTTCTGGGAAGAGAGAGATGGATTAAGTATGCGTCCGTGCTTTCACAGTTCATCATAGGTAAAATATCACTAGATGAAATGCACGAAGAACTGACAGAGAATGTACTTTGGAAAACGGATATATTAAAAATAAACGAAGTACTGTTTAAGGATATAAACAAATTTAATGACTCTACAAATAAGAAGCATAAGAAAGCTAAGAAGGCTTATATCACCAAAAAGCTGAAACTTTTGGAGCAAGTGAAGTCACTGAAGGAAAAGAAACTGTATATTAATAAAAAGATTATCCTTATCCATAACAGATTAATCATAGCATTATTGGGAAACATATCCGAAGAAATCTTGGTTCAAGGAAAACCAGTGATACCTGAATCTACTTTGGAGAGAAAATCACCTACAGTACAGTCCTCTTTGGATGTTACCAAGTTGGAAACAAATGATGAATCACTGGATAACAGTATAAAGGCAACTGTTGAAACCTCTGAGGAAAAAGGTATAGAAGATAATTCATTGAAAGGAATTTTTACAATTGACAATGATGCATTGGATGAACTTGAACAACAACAAAAAATCATGAGAGCAAATAAGAGTAAGAGTTCAGGATTTGATGGATTAAGTGCAGAAGAACAAAAGAACTTGTTGAATCACAAGAACTCTAACTTAATTTTCTTGAACAAGATTTTGAACACCTTTCCACCAGAGGATAAGTTAAGATTCTCCAGAATACAGAAGGAAAGTGGTAAAAGAGGATTTATTAACTCTGCTGTATTAAAAGATAAACTCAACTCATTATTGAAAGTACCAACAGGTAAAGAATTCATAGCTGTTAATATCAACGGTCACATTCCTGGAAGATACTTAACAGACCCACAGCTTGCTAGAAACAATAGTATCCAAGCTTTGTACAATATAACCAAACAACAACAATACGAGAACTACATCAGAATGATGAATCCAGCACTTTCCATAAACAAGTTATTTGACAGCAAATACATGAATACATATTTAGAAGAAAACGGACTTCTAGAATATCATCAAAAGTTCAAAAATAACAACAACTCACACTTGAAGCTGACTGATGTCCACTTCCCCCTTGATGGGTTTTTGGGTACCAATCAATTCTCAAGAGATATTACAAAAGGTTATGAACAACCTCTTTGTAAGGAATTGAACGACTTGCCAGACATAGACACTTTGAACCATAGATTGGTTGGTGAGATTAGACAACTCGGGATGATTGGTAATGTTGCACCTGGTTGTTCAGAAATGTTACTATTAGGTCTCCATCAGTATTTGTGTGATATAGTGGAAGAAGTTCATGATGTGATCAAGTATAAGAAAAAGAAGTTTTCTGAGTTGTATGAATTGAATGAAAAGGGTGAGTATGAAAAGGTAGAAATCTTCAATACCAAGACAACTTCGCATGTAGAGGAGTTGCCGCAGGAAGAAGAACAGGAGCATTCAGGTATTACATGTGAAGATGTCATGGATGCATTGACTGTCAACCCTTCATTGATTCATCAGTCAGTCATGCCTAAAGATTTCTTAATGAAGGAGTATATCATGAACGACGACGAGTTGGTAAAGCCTAAGTCTGTCATTGATGATCTTCAAATATTTGAATCTGAAGAAAATAGACCTGTGATGGGTACTCTTGCTGCAAACCAACAAGGATCTCAAGAGGAACTTCTATGGATATTGAGAGATACACTAATGGATTGAATTTACTACTTTTTTTATATACAAATACTTTTTTTACTTTTTTAAAGTCTCAATCTTTGCTTGGATTGTGTTGATGAACTTTGTCGTTTGTGAGTGCTTTTTACTTATCTTCTGTTCTTCTATTTCACATAATCTACATTCTTCTTTCAATTTCTCCAAACGTTCATTTAATGGTTCCATCTTTTCCAATCCGTATTTCATTAACTCAGATGACTTCATTTGCGCATCATCCATTAAGGTGGATAGCAAGAACTGTTCATCTGTTATCTTCTGTTTGATGGACTGTACTTCGCTCTCTAATTCTATATTTTCTCTTTGCAATCTTTCAGACTCATTCATCTTTTCGGTTCGCAGACTGTCCAATTGCTTATTTTCTACAAAATGTGGGTTACTCTCCATGTATTGGATTTTTTCTTTTTCTATCTCTTGCAATCTATCATGTCTCAATTTCTTGAGCTGTAGCTCTTCATCTGCTTTTTTCTCTTTAATGTCTAATTCCAAATCCCCAAGTTTCTTTTCCGTTTCTTTCTTCAAATTTGCAAGTTCAACTAGTTCTTTGTCAGCTAGATCCATCTTCTTTAACCATTCGTCATAATCTTTTTGCATTTCTGTAAACTTGACTTCCAGTTCTTCTTTTTGTGCACTTTCATACTTTTCGAGTGATGCTTCAAGTTCCAACTTTTCATTCTGAAGCTTTTCATCCATTTGCTTTCTTAAAAATGCATGCATCTCATCCAATCTTTCCTTTTCACCGGAATAAAATATCTTATCGTCATTAAGTCTTGATATCTTTATTTCCACTCTTTTGATTTCATGGTTCA